>PNEQ01075035.1:0-49442 GCA_003012365.1 Medauroidea extradentata
TTTCGCTGTAAATAACATACAAAACATATATAAAAATTATTATTTTGAATGTTTTACGTTCTGTGAGAAATTTTTTACTTTTTTTTGCTAACATTAAAATAAGAAATATTGTGTCTAGAACGATAAAAATTTGTCGTCACGTTCAGATGCACATATTATCTTATTTTGTTTTTGTTAGATATTAAAATGACACAATTAAACAATTAATTTTCCGGGATAATTTTAACACTCATAACAACACTTTATACTCAATTAAAATTTACTAATGCATCTTCGCTTTTCATTTTGATGCATATAAAATAACAATAACGCAGTGTAAACATTATTAATATACGCATTCTAATTTGTCCACATTGCCCTAATCATGCAAAAAAATCGTGTTTCTTTAGAAACCACTAAACATCTGCAATATATTTACTATCAACATATTGTAAAATAAAAGCACATTTCAGACGTTGACAGTTGACAGGCAACATATTTTAAAACAGCTCGCGCGCTGTATCAGTGTTATTCAAAAATTGTCAAAAACACCTTTTTATTTCATATATTTAAAAAACAAAGGTAAGGTAAGTGAGCTTTACGTATCGTCGACACCCAGGTTATTAGAGACTGTTTCAAAATGAAATTACTGGATACAAACAAAGTTTCGACTGAAGCATTAATTTCACTTTGCTAGAGATATGTGTTCAATGAAATGGCAGAACCATTGCTTGAAGTATGATTAAGTAATAGCCTGTGACAAAAGGAAAAAAAAAAAACTTGTCGGTTTAGTGCGTTAGAGGTGATGAGAGACCTACTTTATGTGCCACTGTTACCGTGACAATACCTTAGTTTTTAGTATTTAGTTGCGGCGTAATAATATATTATATTTTAAGAGTGATTGCGAATTATGTTTTGAATATAATTCCACGTGCCCGAATAATATCTCTATATATAAAAATGAAAGCTGACTGATTGACTGACTGACTGACATATCAAACTACAGCCCAAACCGCTGAACCTAGAATAGTGAAATTTTTTGTGGGGGTTCCCTTAAGGTCGTAGGCGAGCACTAAGTAGGTATTTTTCGAAATTCGACCTCTAAAGGGGTGAAAAAAGGTGAAATGTGTTTCCGAAGAAACTTCGATAGAGCTCGAACTCGACGGCCTATCATCGTGATTTTTACTTTAATAGGAAACTCGTAAAAATGCATATTGGCCAATGCTAATATAACATTTCAGGTCATAATCAGCATACAAATATGAACGGAAACACTGCGATCGCGTGGCTACTGTACCTACTGTTTTAACTTTTAACAAGAAATAGTTATTGAAAATATTTTAATTGTGACCATTATAATCCGTGATTTTTATCTCTTTGTTACTGTAATTATTTTGTAAACAAATTCAAATGCTAAATAATACGTTTCCAAAGTACAAAGTTTAACGTGCTTGTTATAGCCATGGTAAATCGGCAGCGCTCATCATGCCTTCATTTGTTTCTAGTCTGGCGCGGGGCGGCGAATAATAAGCCGTTACTTACCTGACACCATCTTGGGACAGGGCGCAAACACGTCTAGGAATACGCTCAGCGAGTAAGGTCTCTGTCGTTGCTTTTCTGGCGCCTGAGATGGTAGTGCTTATGTAGACCCTAACTTTTTGTTAAGGAATACCGGCCTAAGAGTAATGTGGTATTCTTCATACTCCGCCTTCAACTGCTACCAAGTCCCTACAGTGTGCCTTGGAAAGTTCCATTTGTGACACATCTTCCACTACCTGTGCAGCTAAACGCAACACTCTGTTTATGCAATCTGATGCCCGCTTCAACCTATCTTCCAAATGACTTGATGTCATCGCCATCTTGAGAAGAATAGCCACCAACAATAGTAGAAAACACGATATCGTACATTGCAATGTAGACACGTGTTACAGTTTATGTAATCAAAACAGAACACGAATGTCACAGACGTACTCAAAACGAAACATCAAATACTGCGACATGCCAATGATTCGACAGGTGTTATTAATCACTGCGAACGTACTCAAATCAAAAAACGAACACAGCCATGATAAGACCGGCCATTAGCGACACAAAGGACACAGACACACAAAGATCAATAACCATTAACATACGTTCCAATAACTCACAAATATTACTAATTAACTCATAATAGACTGAATCAGAACCCAGTCTTGTTGACTAGAACCCACACAACTCGTACACAGATGAATGCCCCACACAAAATTCCCCCTGTAACACAGCGCCAGATCCAGCATGACAGGACCACAATGTTTTCACCAAGTCATTCATCCAGAGGACCAGCAACCATAATCGCCCAAACTCGCTGACAGTTTCCAGGGTAAAATTAATCATAATATGTCTCATGGAGACATAACTGCTGCTCTATTCCAACTTCGCATGCACCATATTTGTTTCTCTCTAGTTTTCCTTTTCTGCCATTGGTACCAACCTCACACACCAAAAATCACACACATTCACAAACTTGACAAAATCTAAATCCCAAACATTAACACAGCATTCTCAAGATATCACTATGCAACAGAAGTTTCCATTCACAAAGCACAATTGTCTTCACCAAAAACATCTGCATAAGAAAGAGCTTAAGAAATGTTTTATGACATTAAGTGACGTCATACAAGATCATCTTGAAGTTGCGTAAGGTATGACTAGTATCCCACTCTAAATCTTGCACTGTGTGTTAAGTATTTGAATATTTTCAGTGCTTATACTATTATAGCATACCAAATCACATTTTCACATCATCCCTAATGCAGTAAACAATTTTCACTAGACTTAAATGTGTTGAAAATCCATGTTTGAATTAGTGACATCTAATCCTATTTTCAACAGTGTATATGTACAACACTTTTTCATAGCTATTTTTTCCCAATCATAAAATAGTTTTACCTCTTTCCTTTCACCACGAGTGTGGTATGCTCTTCTCACATCAGCATCATCTGAAATAATAAGAAAAGCAGTTAAAATCAGTCAGCGAAAATGGATTTTAAGTTAACTCGCAGCCAGCATACAGAAGTAAATGACCACTAAACCTTGTCTGTGGTTCTTCCAGATTGATAAAGGTGCCACAGCACCATCGCTTGTCTCTATGAGACTGTGCCGTAGCAAAACTATGCTTGCATGTCTCCGAACTCGAGGAGAAGTCGCAGGTGTACAGGCACATAGCGCCAAGTCATCCTGGGTCCCTTTTCGGAACTTGACACCAGCTACCAAGCCTGAAATCAGAGGCCAATAGAGTTGTATAGTCATTGTAGAAAAAAACCAGTTTCCAACACCAAAATTAAAAAAAAAAAAAATTTCATTAAACGTAGATTTTTTGGTTAATATTTGTGTTTGACACTGGCTTACAAAAAATGTCAAGATACACACCAAATAAAATTATATCAGATTGTAACACCGTAGGATTTTCATGTTCTGTGAGGATATGAGATAAACATATTTATTAATTTTTTTTGTAATTCCATTTCCTATTACATTTTTTATTTTCATACATGCATGCTGATATTAAACTTAACATTATCTGTAGTAATTATTCAACTCGAGGAACAAATTTTATTAATTTTTAATGCGTGTGCATATGTGTTGTAATGCTTTGGGAACTCAAGGAAAAAAACAGCCTTCTTTTTTTATAGGCAGGCGTGCGAGAGAATTTAGGTTTATCGAGTTATGGCCGGTTGGCCGGGTAGCAACAAGCAGAGTTTTCCTTGCTTGAAAGTATTGTGCAACTAGGCTTGCTGGACGCCCAATAACGAAGAGACGTGGGTTTAATATAATCTCTAGAAGGTTGTGCGTGTATTAGGTAGCCAATAGAAGTGCGGCACTTGAAGGTCAGGCTAGAGACGCTAGCTGCGACACGCTTGGTTTCGTAAGAGTTGTTCTCCGTACTCAGGATGTCCGGATGTAACTCCGGTCCGTGTAATAGTGAAAAAGAAAATATGACGAAGTAGGGCAGTAGCCCATAAAAGTATTGAAGTGAACGGGAGTGGCAAATTTAACACGCACAGGTAATGCCCGCGGTTGTCTTTTCTTTACTTCCTATTTCTAACATTTCAAAACTCTACTGTATTGTAAGGCCACAAAGGTTTTGTAAAATCTTTGTTTGAAATTACTTAAGATGGTAAATAAAAAATATTCTGTCAATTTATTTTGTATTTTTTCATAGTTTTTTGTTGAAACAGCAGCCAAAAGGTTTCATTCCTCCAAATTAACCATACCTAAACAAAAATTCTGAATTTTGCAACCTAATTAATCTAAATGAAAAACGTTAAAAGGTGGATAAGGCTGTGATGTAACGAGAAGAAGATTTTGTTTGCTGTTGTGGACCAAGTCAGTCACCCATTTTCCAAGGGTTCATCTTGTATGTTTATTGTATGCTTGGCGAGTACAACAACTGGCGTACGACAGCCCGGCGTGCAACAAGATAACTGCACATCATACACCCTTCCTTATGCCTAAAAATAACAACACTGAAAAGCACAAAAATTTACTGGACCAATCACATCAGCTTAAATGCTAAAACAAAAATATACATGACAATATTGAAAAAAAGACATATGAAAAAAAGTTACACTCCAGAAGTATACATAACCTTTTGTAACTTATGGAGGAAAAAGTTTAAACAGTAGGCAACATAATGAGCAACTTTGATTAAGTTGCCTCATTGGAAAACCAACTAAACGATCAAAAATATACAAACTTGCTTTATTATATAAACTTTTTTGAATAAAGTATTAATTCAAACATGCAAACACAACAAGTTTTTATCAAAAAAGTTTAAATTTGGAGTGACATAATTATGTTACAGCTTAATTAATTTTCATTTGCATTCTGCAAAAAAAAAAAAAAAAAACAGAAAATTTATCAAAAATAAGTTTTTATTATTATTTTAAAATACTAATTTTCAAGAATAAAATAATATTGCAAAAATATGAATATGTCACGTTGTAAAACAGCTTAAGCGTGACTATTTTCTAGCTAGAAGATATCAGTTTTACAAACATAGCATGGTATTAATTTTTAGTGCATGTTAATCTATTTTAGTTTGTCTTATGTGTATAATCCCGAACAGTAATATTTAACTCGGTACACAGCGGTTTAACAGATAAAATTATACTCACATAAATACAGCAATGATTTAGTGTCAAAAAGAAAATTTTACCATTTAGTTTCAATACCTTACGTGCACGTCTGCAGCTCTGCTTCATGGAAGGTGATTAGACACCTTTAACCCTTATCTGTCTTAGGGTTCTACTGACAAATCACACACAATGTCTCAATATCTCTATTGTTTGGTTCAGTCAAATGAGAGAGGTTTTTAAACGAAGACATGCTGCCAATAACCATAAAGCAAAGCTACCGATGTGAACGTAAGGCACTGAAACAAAATGGTGTTGGAACCTTTTTGTGACAAACTTGTGCCTCTACACATAAGGATACACACAACATAAAAATATAACATCCAATAGGCAAACATACCAGCCAGCCATTTTCTAGCCAGTCAAAAGTGCTAAGCTGAGGTCTAGTAATTGCCAGTAGTAATACAACCTCTAGTATGATAAAGCTGTGTGCTAATAAACTAACAAAAACTTTAAAAATTGGTTTCACTTCCTTTATAAAGTTCTCTAATATGTCTGAAAATCGCTGTACTCATTGGATCTGTGCTGTATTTCTTAGCTTTCGCGAACACTCCTCCATACCTTCCCACTGCTTGCCTGACTGAAGGTGTAGCAACATTTATCACAGGGATTAACACTTCGGCTAGTTCAAGCATGAACTAAGGTCCTCTGTGGTCGGAGATAGCTGTTTGCCCGAGACAATGGTGTCTCAGGTGAAGGGCAAACACTGAGCTCCCTCCTGTTGGTAGCATGAAGAGGAGAAGCGGATGCTTCTTTGAAATCTAGGTAGGCTTAAACAACTCACCTTTGTTAGAATAGTTGGCGTAGAAGTTTCTGCTTCTTTTCGGAGGTGGTTGAGGCGGTACGTCGAGGTACTGCCCTCGCCTTATTGATTAACTGGTGTATCCTCTGGTGTATCGGTACAGTTTTCTTGGGCGACATGAACAGTGGAACCAGTCACCGAATATCTCTCAGTACCTCGCTACATATGAACTGAGCGCGAGGGCGCTTAACTGCCCTAGTATGCTGGCACACGCTGTAAGATAGGCACAGGGAAGCTATGTCGGGTCTGTCGCTGACCCTTTTACTGGTGGGGGAATTACTTTCTGCTTAACTGACAGTCGTAATTGAATGGCGGCGCTCCTCAGCGACCTTTTGTTTACGTTCAAGAGGAAATTCCTCCACTGGTGAAATGTGTAGTTCTAGTGAAGATTCACCACACATGCTCAATAACACCTCCAAAAATTTTTTTCACTTAATCTATTGCCCCACAAAATTATACAGATCACATGTCACTGGTTCAAAAATTTACATATCACTGATTCAATTATACAAGTCACTGGTTCACAAATATACATGATGATACTTCATAAAAAACTTATTTACTTATAATTACAACAAGACTGAATTACATACACGTGGACAATACTATGTTAATTCAGGGAGCCACGTCTTTCCCGTTCCTGGTTCCTACTTCCGGAACAGTGCTCCACTCGGCAGCTGAGACTACTTCTATCAGGTACGTTCAGAAATTACTTGCACGGTCTTAGGGGGTGCCTTGGTCTCCCGTACTCTAGCCGAGAAGTAAGGTACATGTAGGAGAAGCGGGCTTCGGTGGCTATTCAGATCCACAACCCTCGGTTAGGAGAGGCTGGAGGGTTTGGTGGCTAATTAGATCCACAACCCTCAGGTAAGGGAGGAGGAGGAGGAGGAGGAGGAGGAGGAGGAGGAGGAGGAGGGAGAGGGTGCCTAGGCTTGCTCAATAGACTGAGCCCCAGATTGGTGATGCTACTGACGAGAGCTCGCCCTTTTATACCCATTCTGTCAGGGGAGCGCTAGGATGGCCGGAGAGGGGAGGAGGTAGAGGCTGCCTGCTGCTAACAGGTGGGCTACCCCAACACTCACAACTTCCCTGCAACAAAACATCGAACTTTCCACCTGCATGTTTTTCGCTGTGATGCTGTTAAAAATTAAAGTAACAAGATATAAAAAGTACAATAAACATAAACTGTAAGTTTTAATTACATAAGTTCACATTATTTACATGGAAAAGACTGGCAGATACTTGCTGCTCATACATTTTATTTACCACACAAGATAAGGCATCAACATATACACATCATAAATTCATTATAAATAACACAGGTTTCTACTGCTTGATACTGGCCCTAGAGGAGTGGGAAATAAACAAGGTCAGGCCTACCTTACACAACTGGGAGGTGAGCTTACTAATATATAAAGATGTGACGGCGATGCGTCAACTGTATTTAGACAATCACTATATTACTGTTTACAAACATTTGCTATGATACAACTTCTCAAATTTTGTGATAAACATACTGAAATCTACGGAAATCAAGTAGCAGAATGAACACTGTATATTTTTCTAGGCATTAAGAAAAATTTGACGTCACGAATGCACCCTGTCAGGATAGTTTCTTGGTGAAACTGTTCTAGAAATGTTTTTTCCAATTTAGAAATATTCTTAAAGTAATGTGTTTCCCTACAGGCAACAGTTGCATCCGGTGGTGTATAGTGAACTTGCCAAGGATGCACTGTGACTCACAAGCAAGGGTAAGAAGACTCTGGGGAAAAACACAAAGGCGTTACATCTGACATTTGGTTTTCGTTAGTGTCACATGTTCAATGTTTATTTGAAACAGTCTAAAAGAAAATATTTGGCATTGATATTGTACACACATACATAATTTCAAGCTGTTGCCTGAAATTGTATGCGTGTACATACAGTGCTACAGATAGAGGGGAGACCCCACTGTGTGTAAAAGATAATGTTAGAGGCAGAGTTTCCATTACACTGGCTTGACTACTAGCACATGTTACATTTAGGCCTATACATACGGAGCACACAGTGAAGGTGCGTGAATGTGACCAGCCCCCGCTGCGTTTGTGTTGGTGGTTGCTAAGTGTGAAAGCAATGTGTGACGAGAGAGATAATGTGTGTGTGTGTTTCATGAAAGGAGACAAGTGAAGTAATTCAATTTCACAGGTTGTATTCAAACACAGATAGGTTACATCACTCAATACAGATTTGGATTACAACATCTTTTGCATTAGTTTCACAAGATCAGGTTTGGGTCGTGTATGCTCTAGTGCAGACATGAGTTATAACAGAGGTTACAACACTAAGATTATGACACAAGATACAGTGACAACATAGGTTACAGCAAGGCATATGCTGAGAAATACATCTAATTCAACAGGGCACATTGGGCCTAGACACAAACAAACTTACTAAGGCACATCAGGCCATGAAATACTAGGATGAACGTAAGGCCTGGCCTGTGGCCGAAGTTATATGGTGATCACACTTGATCCCTAAGTAGGCTATAACATTTCCACTGCTTCTCTAAATGACACAACTCTATGATCGATAACTGACTGACTGTTAGATGGCAATCACGCTTGATCTCTGTGAAGGCTACAACACTTCTATGGCCTCTCTAAACATCGCTCTACAGGCTGATAAATGACTGACAATTTGGCACTATGGGCCAGTAAAATACTTGATTAAGAAATAGCATCTTGCTAGTGAATTGGAAGTCTGCGTCAACACTTTACGATTAGTGCATGGAGGCAAGAGAGACTCCGACTGAGAAATAGCTGTTTGAAGAGCGTGCCGATTGAAGTTCTCCATGCTCCAAGGAGGCTAAGATGCGGACACGTTGGCTTAGTGATCTCGCCGAGTTGGTCTGGCTAGGGTGGCTGCAATGTGGTAGGAGGGTTTAGATGTGCCTAGTCGGCCCACAACTAATAGGATAGAGGAGCGAGGGTTTAGGTGTGCCAGGTCGGCCCACAACTAATAGGATAGAGGAGCGAGGGTTTAGGTATGCCTGGTCGGCCCACAACCAATAGGATAGAGAAGCGAGGGTTTAGGTGTGCCTGGTCGGCCCACAACTTCGGATCAGAGAGTAGGTGTAATGCCTGGAGGTGTAGGTAGGAATGTTTAGGTGTGGCTGGTTGGCCAACAACCCTTGGAGGAGAGAGAAGAGGTGGAGTGCCAAGGTCGACCTGGCCCGAAGGCGAGCCGCTGATGACTGACTTCTTGGGTGAAACGCCCACATTTTATACCTGCCAGAAGAGCAGAAGTACTGTTAGCAAAATGGCCACTGGGCAGCTTGAGGCTGTCTGCTGCTGCAAGGTGTGCAACTAGCACACACGGAAAATACTCACTCGCAGCATATTAAAACTCATGTCACATAAACAAATATCCTGAGTAACATAAATAACACCTGTGTTGCCATCAAACACTATAATTAATACACACAAACATTTTTATTAATAATTAGACACATTACAAATAATAACAAATACAATAAATATTTTTGCGCATGTTTCTCGTGATTGTTTATTAGTGCACCTTACAGAGTACTGTGCACAGGATACGTAACACTGGTGAAGCACTCGGCCGTGTTTGTAAATATACTCATTTACAAGGTTAACAATGTTAGCTGGTTGAAATTATACATTAAAATATGCATTGGATAGCATTGAAATGTATGTAAATGTTGTTTTAGAAATATAGGTGCCGATATACAACCCTACATACTAACATATTAGACATCAAAATAAACGGCAACACAATGATTGGCAATATGCGGGTGAAGGTTAGTTCTTTAATGTTAAAATACACATAAGTGTTAAAAGATTCAAGTGAGCGTTAACGTAATTTACAAATAGACACACTAGGGATGAGTTAAACATATGAAAAGAAAAAAAAAGAAAGAAAATTAATTACTATGCTTTGGTGTGTTCAATCAACATTGGTCCAGAAATGCTTAAAACCTCCACTTTGCCGTACACAAAACCACTGAATGAGAGCCACATCAAGATTTACCACCACATTTCTTTCAGGGTGTCACCTACCACGTGCTTAAAGTGTGTTGCAGTCTGTTCGTAAACAAGTCTTTTTTAACGAAACTATTCCACATGTGGCCATCGTACCAATGTACAAAATGAAAAAACATCTCCAACAAGGACGAAATGTCATTAAGACACTGTTCCCATTAAAATCAGTTTCCAACATAGCTAAAACGGCCTTTTCAGGCAGCCGTATTTCCGAAATGTGATAACTGGATGTATGTGAAACTCAAATAGAAACGTGCACTGAATTTTGTTATAAACTTTTGACCAATAAAATTACATGAGGATAATAAGTCATCTCTGAGCCTATGCATTCTTTTCCTGTGTTTCATTTCCTTGTTTGCATCACAGACAGAATAAAATTTACGACATCAATTTTTTGTTTATGTTGTAAGGTGCTAAAATGCTGACATAATAAGATCAACTGACAGTTAACAGCGGTGTTAGTAGATATTATCCGTAGATAGTCTGACAGTGCATTGCTAGAAAACATTGAATAAGAACACCCAAGATTAACATTCCAGTGTCCCACAACCCTCGTCGACCATTAACGTCAAATGTTATTTGTGCATGCGTCATTTAGAGTAAGTGGGAACAATGTTGACAATTTGAATTTAATCTTTTATAGGGTGCCACACTTTTTTTCCGCATCTCAAATTACATACGGAAAAAAGAAGTTTTGGATAACAGAATTACAGTTACAGGATGCTTCACTGTAATTAGAAACAGTCGTAAAACTTGAGCAATAAAGTAGAAAGCAAGTCAAAGTGTACCGGGGAAAGTTACAGTGCTCTTTTTTAGTCACTGTTAACTTGTTATACTTTGAACAAAAAAAAAGCAATCGCGAAGCAGGAAGAAAGCATTCAGTCAATGAATTAAATGTATGGCCTTGGTGGACATGACAAACTATGGAAATCAGCTAGCACATGAAAATCATATAAGGGACCAATGATGGCATGCATCAAGAAATAAGATAGTTCTACAGTGTACATGAAGAAAGATAATATACCACTTTCACAAGTAGTTAAATTACTGAAATGTCATGAATTCAGATGTACATTATTCAAGTAGCCGAAGTGGTCTTGAATTATTAAAAATATTGGCACAGAATTACTGCAAGATTTTAGTAAGCAATTGGTGAAACTTCAGTGATACATTGTTTCTCTATAGAAGATATACAACAGCAAAATTCCAATTATCACTGTTACTTTATGTCGGGTAATGCATAAATGATTGGGAAACACAGATAATCTGAAAATAGTCAATTTGTCAACATGAAAACTTTAAATATTTATTTATTTATTTGTAATTCACTCGAACATCGTAACATGGTTTTGCCAATGAATATCTTATTTACTCATCTACCGCACACTCTTTTTCTATAAATAAAACATCTTACACGCTAGAGTCGATATTATTATGTACCAAAAAAGTATTTTTTACTATTTCTTTTTTTACAGTGTTAAACATACAGAATGCTGCACGGATAATACAAAATCCGGTTAATCAGAGCACATATAATCAGGAGCTTACAGTATTTAATTATTTGTTGGGACAGACTAGAAATGCAGACGAGACTCCTGGTATTTCTGACTATCCTAGCAACACAACTGTAAAAGTGAAAGGTGCTAAATCAGTTACATAAGGTACCAGAGGATGTGACACACTGAGGTTAACTGTCATATTGGTTGTAACCGAGAATGGGAGGAAATTACCACCACTTGTTACACTATAACATAAGACAACACCAACTGCAGTTTTGTTCACTGTCAAAACTAAGACTGGATGTAGTTTAACTTTCAGTGGTACGTTGGGTTTTGTTGTCACAGCAATCTGAATAACCTCTCTATCGTATTTCTCGTTTAATTTTGTCAAAACCGAAGTTATGCAAAACAAAGAAAACAAAACCAAATGCTTTTCCAACTTCAAAGTGAAAAATATATATAACTATGCTGATTACTAACACAACGTTAAATATTCACACCACTGGTTTCAATTTTTTTGGTGACAATGAAAGAAAGTAATTATATTTTAGAATACACTTATGTTCTAAAGAGATCCTATTGATATATACATCTATATTCCATTAACCCTTTGGCATACCAATAAATACATGTGTACATATGTACTTTAAATACTATTTTATTCACAGGTATTTGCCAGATGACCACTGCCACTATTTAAAGTAAGCAAAAAAATAACTTGAATATTGAAAGTAATAAACAGTATTTACACACTTCAATATGCTATGCATTTCAATTCAAAAAATTTTATAGCCTAAAATATAAAATTTTTAAAGTACATAAACATTTGTTTACATAAAGATATTTCTCTCATACAGCATTATCATTATTCAAACACTATAAAATTTTTTGCAGAAATAATTTGAAGAATATTTATCATTTACACAATTCACTCTAACAGGATATTCATTTAGCAACATTTTTGAACATACAAATATCAAATTTATAAATGTAAAAAATACTATTACACTTACATATATTTGCCTGATTACCTCTGATTACTGTACAATAACTTAGAAATGTGTTGACTGATTATTTGAAGGAAATTCGACTCATACCTCAACGTACACATCTTATTCTATTAGCATTATCTTTGAAAATATACAATAAAAGTAAAAACTACACATTATTGAAAATACTATCATTCCTAAAGACTGGCTGAGTAATGACACCATTAAAAAATATACAAGTAATTTTTGCTGTAAAATTGTGAGTTATGGGTAGCCTATATTTTACTTGAAAAATACTTGAATATACTTAACACTTTATAACAGTTTTGCATACAGCTGTCAAATTGAGAAATTTTTTTGTGTATGATATATTTCAAAACATTTGGGAGCAAGCAGTCCTACACCACATTGTTTGCACTGGTACACTGATTCGCTGTGTTTGTTTGCATAGCAAACCTTGCACCTCTTCCTAGGTTGCTAAGATAATGTGGCAGTGTAGGGAATTTTTTCGGGGAAGTGAGAATGCTTTTTTCCTTGCAGCCAGGTTGGTGTATCACCTGGTGAAGGACGACATCGTTGACGATACTTGGGCAGTACATAGTTCTCGAGTAACTGCTCCGACACATCCAAATGAAAGTTTGTGAATGAAAGTTTCTTTTTCCGTAATATTTTGGTAACCAACCTAAGAGTTGTATAGACACATGTCCAAACGATAGAAAAAAAATTTTTATATCCCTTTACATACTTCCTCATTACAGGAAAACATGGCAACACCTGATCTTGTCTGTCCACACCCCCCATAGCCCTGTTGTAATCAATAACACATTTAGGTTTGATTACATGTGTGCCAGCAGTACCTCCTCCTTTTTTTCTTCTCACCTTGCCTGTCTCCGTCATTTCAGCACATTCGTGCATGGTAGAAAGCAGGTGTACAACTGTTTTATCATGCCATTCGACTGCTAGCATACTGTTGCTTGAAACAGCATGCATATCTCCAGGCTTCGTTTTCAACTGTGTGGACTCCTTTGGCATGTTTTTCCTGTATGCCCTGAATGTACCAACGCCGTGGATGTTGTTTTTCAACAATTCTGTAAATAGTTTGGGTGAAGTGCACCAATTGTCCACACATAAAGTGTACCCCGAAACAGTCAAACATTTGACAAGTTCTAGTAGGTACCACAGAGGTGCTTGCCAAAAATTCGCCACTCTTGTCTTGACCTATATATAGTTTTAAATTCAGGCAATAATCTGTATCAGAATCACACAGCTTGTAAATTTTTATTCCAAACCGGGCCCGTTTACTGGGATTGAAAACTATGAAGGCCAATCTGCACTTGAATTTCATCAAGCTCTCATCTACTGCAATGGTTGGGCCAGGAAGAAAAATGGTGGGAAATTTTTTGTTCATGTGATCAACAATACTCCTGATTTTCTGCAACCTACCTGCCTTATTTGGATATGTATTGTCTGAAAAATGTAAAAATTTTGATAGCAGTACAAATCGTTTGAGAGGCATTGTTTGTGAAAATATAGGTGTGTGTATGACAGCTCGTGTAGACCAGTACATCTACAGTGTCGGCTTTTTCACCTGTGCCATAATAATACACAGTGTTATATAAGCTTGAAGTTCTCTTACTGTGGTATTGAACCACTGTTCCTTTATCCTGTCGCTAGAAGTCATTTATTTGTTGTGAGGCGTACCCGTTTGTTTCCTCGCAAACAATGTCCCAAAATAAGTTAACTAAAAATGTTGATAAAATATTTACCACACTTACTTCCTCATATAAACTTCTACAGACTGTAAGGTGTGCTACAGGACTACCTGTAAAAGGAAAATGTTGCGGGTTGTTTGGTGTTTGAGTCCAGTTCCAACACCCACCATTTTCATCTCGCGTAGCACGCACACACTCGGCACTTTTCTGATGTCCGTCGAAATGTCTCGTGAGAGGCACGTCTTCATCACTGTCTGTATAAGAACTTTCGTTTTCTGAACTTTCTATTGAATCTGGAACATATAAGTCACTAGACGATGCCGATAAATCATTATCAGATTCGCATTCACTTTCTTCAATTATCTGTTTAGATTTCAATACTTTTTTACATGCACCACTACTCGATGCCATGATACTGAATAAATAATAATATCGGCACAAAACAACTTCGCGCTGTCAAAAGCCACGAAATAAATACAGAGCCATCTGTACGATAAACATCCAACACATATACGCGTATCAACACTGTTTTTAGTGCAGCATGGCCATCTAGATTGTGCATGCGACACTATTCCACGATGCTTCGATATGTTTACGGTGCGTAACTTATGTATCGACCTTGGAGAGATTGATCTGTGTCTTTGTGAAGCAGCTACAGAACGCAACATACTGCTCTATCAATGCGGTAAACACTGAACTACATATAGGCTGGCAGCCAGCCACATTAGTGCAGCTATCTTTGTGGTACCAAACGAACTACGTTGTGACACGTCTGAAGCGTCAAGTATTACAATACCTTCGTTATTTATAACGTGCACAGCGCATCAAAATATGCAAAAGGGTTAATTAACTGTCTTGTATTCCCACAAAAATGTTTTTGAAATTCTACATTGCACTAGTGAGAAGTTACTACGTGCTCAAAGTTTTCAATTAATTTTTGTGGGACAAGGGTCTAATTTTCTTAAGTGTGTTTTTAAACAGAACATATATGTCTAGTTTTATAGATAATTATTAAAATGAAATATTTTATCTTTGGTGTCAGAAACTGTTAATAACCTACCATAGTATACCATTAATAGAATTTTTTTGGTTTTTAAGGTGTTAAAATAGGTCAACTTAAATTTTACAAACGCATAAATTTTACGAGAACACTTGCAGGAACAACAAGGTCTCTTAAAATTGGGACCCCGACTGTAGTACGATTTATTTTTGGCCAAGACTAACACACTCCTCCACCACTTATCCGGCATTCTGTTATCCGGCACGCATCTGCCGGCCATTTTTTTATTAATTTTTTTTTTTAATTTTTAAAAATTGTATTTATATTTTCCCCGTTAGCAGCCGAGTATATTAGAGACATATACATAAATACATGAATAAATTTTTTCTGTCGGAATTGCTAATTAAAAATAACCATGCCTTGTCTGAGACTCGAACCCAGAACCCTTAATACAGAGAACCGGTGTGCAACCCACTGTGCCACGGAGGTCGGCGTGATGCAGGCAGGCGGGTGGCTGAGCAGTAGAGCGCCGGTGTGCTGTGACTATCCTCCTCTAAACGATAAGGGCCATGCAGTTACGTAATCACCCTCCCAGCTGCCCTACCCTAGACGAGTAGGTAAATCCGTGCATGCTAAAACCTGCGTATCTATCTCGTAATGAAGCAGTCTGTCTGAAAGTCGGATATCGGGCGATAAAGTAACTGCTTAGCTTGCTCACACACGTATGTAAATTTGAGTTGTTTTTGTGTTGCACGATGGCTACTAAAATGACAAATGTGAGTTCTGGTTCTATCGAAAAAAAAAAAAAAGTTTGTGTTGTCTACCAAAGATAAAATTGACATTAAAAAAACTTGACGGTGGTGCTTCTGTGAAAGTTTAAATCACTGAAATACTGTAGCTGAGATAAAGAAAAAATATAATCTACGTGATGTGATTTGGGCACCTGCTAGAGCTTGGGACAGCATACCCAACTAAGTTTTGCAAAAGACTTGGCATACACTGTGGCCAATCTTAACATTTGTAGATGTCACCAACGACGAAGAAAGTGAAATTGATGATTTCAAAGGCTTTGAAACAATAGTGAACAGCCTGTTGCAGTATGCCAAAAAATTACCAACCCCGAAGTTTATGAATTAGGCCTAAGTGATAAAAATGTTAAGGAATGGCTTCAAGTTTACATTGACATCCCCGTTGTTCATCACTTCACTGACCAGGAAAAGCAAAGACCAGGAAAGGAAAATGATGATGACAGTGCCAGTGATGATGAAGAAAAACCAGCTGTGAAAATCACGCAAGATGAGTGTCTTTATCATGTAGAGCACTTAATAACTGGCCTGCAGCAGCTAAGCTATTTCTCTGAGCAACAAATCATGTCCTTGTGCATGATTCAGAAGCAGTTAATAATAAATGAGAGGCCAAGACACTTAAAACAACAACGTTTGATGGATATGTTCACGAAATTGCCAGCCTCTACAAGTACGTGCACTGAAGCAAGTGATGCGACACCCGGCACGGCACGAGCGGTATGGCAACACCGAGCATGAGCGGCTTGACGAGCGACTTGTATGACATGTGACAGTGATTAGGCCGGTAAATAAACACGAGTCATTGGCAAACTTTAGTAAACTCAGAATGCTGACTTTGTTTGCATGTTACATACATACCTATTTCTGTGTAAACATTTCATAAGTAACTTAGTGTACGTAACTTATAAATCATACATTATTAGGGGTGAACAGTTAGTGGAAATAACATCGTAATTAATAAAAAAGATATGTGTAATATCTACAGACTAGTAGCAATTAGTTGAGGTAAAGAAGAAAACTGTTGTTGCTGTGCGCGGCGAGTCATAGCTGGTCCATAAGTCAGCGAGCGCAGAGCGTCCACCCAGAATGAGACACTCGAGACAGTTGTGCGATAGTTGAGGGGGGGGGGGGGGGGGGGGGGGGGGGGGGGGGGGGGGAGAGCAGCTGATAGTTGCGCAGGTACCGCAAGCGTCTTATTAGTACGTAGTAGGTAGTATTTACATTGATGATTTTATGTGTGTTAAAACTATTTTTCACTGTATTTTAATAATGATGAATAGCATCTGAACTAAAAGTATAGTATTACACTATTTTTGGTACAATTGCTGTATTTATCAAAATTGTTTATTTTTCCCTTCAGTTATCCGGCAAATTCAAATATTCGGCACACATCGTCCCCCGAACATGCTGTATAAGCGGTGGAGGAGTGTACATTCGAGTACAGCATGTTTCCATTTCTCCCTGATGGATTTTAATAACTAGACTTCAATTCAAAATGGCCTATTCTCAGAACACACAGAACAAATGTTTTCTATCACTAATGGGGAAGGAATACAGCGAAGATAAGACCAATAGTAAGCTTCACTTTACAATGTGTATTGTTTGGGGGAGCTGACACAGCCCCAGACATGTTATGGATTGCTTTGCTAAGAAACAACAAACAAAATGCAGCACAAAAAAAAGCAATATTTGATTTAAAAATTTTTAGCCTGCTTCCAATTATAAACAGTGACAAATTTGTCTCAAATAGGCTAAATTACGTTACAAATGATACTATACAACGATTCTTGTTTACCAAGCACATTCTTAACTATTTGTGACAACATAAAACTGTAAAATAACATTCTAATTTGCATTTATGTTTTTACTACAGTACAATTATAACATTAAGAAAATTTTATAAATACGTTCATGTCATTTTGAACCAAAGGAAGTCCTGCACGCTCTACTACGCATCCACCACAGGAACGTCACAAAAAAAATTGATAATGACAAAACGAATGAATACTTTTAGTTTTCAGCTTTTTGCACCACCATACATCACATTTACAGATAAAAATTATTTATATTGCAAAAAATCACCAGTATTTTTTGGTGTACAGAAAATATACTTTACTGTTATTATGCCTAAAAGCTGTGACTTTAGTAAAATTAGCTTTTATGAATGTGCAGTTTCTAGGAACATAGATACCAAATATTACAGCAGAACCTACTGTCTACCTACTGTATTTACTAAGGCATATACCAAATAACTCAATCAGCTGGTTTACCAACTTATTAATTAAGCGGCAAATAACAAAATTAAGTAGCAGTAGCAATAGTAGTAGTAATGGTGGTGGTGGTGGTTATAGTGGTTATAGTGGTAATAATAATAATAATAATAATAATAATAATAATAATAATAATAATAATAATAATAATAATAATAATAATAATAATAATAATTGAAGAACTGCTCTTTTTATAAAGACAGAACAGTTACCTAAGAATGCACATATTTTCAACATGAAAAATCCAGAGTAGTCAAGGAATTAAACCTGATTCAAAGAGCCCCTCTTTCACCCCTGCAAACTCTTCGAATGCCTGTCTAACACACTACAGAGAGACCTTTCCATGAAACTGTATTCGTATAGTGTTGAAACTTGAAACAGGGAAATAATAATAATAGTGGTAGTTCACCAATGGTCTTAAGCTAATTATTTTATGATGGCATCTGATGAAATTATAAGTTAACAGTTTCATAAGTGTTATAGACACCATTGAAGTACTAAACACACTGCTAGGCTAACATATCCATGCATGTTGTAATATAAACTGTATGGTTAAAACAAATTTTATCAACATGCACACACAATAAAAAAAATGCTACATCTCTAGCACACAACTTGACTTCGGTTTCATGGCTTTAATTACTACAGGATCTTGTTTCTAAATGGGATTGGCTGGATACATACCATAGCTCACAACATCAGGATCAGCAATGAGGTGGTCCTGAGAATTTGAAGAGCCAGCTGTCACCTTCTCAACGGAACAGCATTTACAAGGGTGCCTTCGCCTACCATCTCGTGACAATTCTGTCTCCAACTTTTTCTGCAGCACTGATTCCATGCCCTGGCTACTACAAGCTGCAGCACTAGTAGAATTACTCTTTCCAGCTACAAATCCAACACAATCCTTCCTCAAATCTTCTGACCCTTCGGATCTCCGACTTTCTCTTACCATTGATTGATCATTGATCCTATCTAGCTGGGAAGTAAATGAAGGTGAATTATAAATTTGAACTGGTTCCTTTCGCTGAATAATTTTTTCACTGGAAAAATGAACTCGTTTTTGAACACAGTCTTTCTTTACATCAAATTTTGGATCCAGTTTAGAAGCAGCATGGCTACTTTTTAAATCATGGCCAACTGAACAGTCTTTTAATGGCTCAACTTCATTATGAAACCCATCCAACTGCTGTGGATTATCAACAATTCCTTTCAAGTTCTTTGATGGAACTTTCTGCTGCAGAACTCTGTAACTACTCTGTGAAATTGGAACGTCTCTAGAACTTACATCAGGAACATTATATTTAAATCCTGGGTCTGATCTTTCAAACTGTATGCTTCTTTGTGATCTAGCTGAACTTGTTACTACCGGATAGTGACTGCAATGCTGCATGTGTTTCCACTCAGATGGTTTCTCCACCGAAATATTTGTAGATGTTGCATACCTTTTACAAAAATCCAGAGGCCCAATTTCTTTACTTCCAAGCATCTTAACAACGCTTGGTGGACACTGTCTTTGTTCTTTTTTAATCTTGACTTTAACTTCACCATCAACGACATGATTTGATTTCATACATTCTGAAATATCGCCGAAACTTGCTTTCATAGGCAAGTTCACTTTCATTGCACTATTCTGCCTAGTTGTTCGAAGCCAAATAGGCTCGTAATCTTTTATTTTCGCAGTCATTTCATAGCTTGTATTTACCGCCTGGTGAAAACTATTCCGTCTTTCACGGACAGCTAGTCCTGCTGCTATACTGCTGACACTCTTCTGTGCATCGACCATGGGATACCTACATGTATCGTCCTTCACCATTGACCGAATTTCCTTAGTAGCTTCTATTCCAGTTTTAAACTCTTTAGTCAAAGCTTCAGTCAGTTTTTGGGGCTTTGGAGATGCACCAGAAGATGATGCAGACAAGTGAACCGGTTTTACTACAGAAACAAACTTCTTATCAAAAACTGTACTTGTGTCTACATGCTCAGACTGTTCACATCTGTGGTCGCACTGTGTTTTATGTGATATGTTTTCTGAAGAACTTGCAAATGCATTGGTTATTGAATCTAAACTTCGCCTTCTACTCGAAGAAAAATTTTTTCCTACAGTTCCACAACCTGCTGGTTCTGCAGTCATTTTAACACCGATACTCTGCAGTGCTACAGTCTTTTCTGGAGAACATTCAGAACCACGAAGGCCATTCTCCTCTATCTGTCCTGCACATACAACTTGTAAAGACAAAGGTCTCGTAGAATGAGTGCTCTTTAACTGGGGTGAGCTACTAGCACTAATTTTTCGAGGACAAGAAATATTTTCCTGGCTCCCAGTCACACCAAGCCATCTTGAATGTGTTGAACTATTAAGAACAGGAACAGACAAATTATAAGAGTCACTACTATTCAGAACTTTAAGAGATTTACTGCGTTTCACTGGTGAAGATTGTTTGACACTTAAAAATGAATGTCTGACTTGAAACGTTCGTAGTTTAGGAACATGCAAAGTTCCTTGGCTAGGTATTGGTTTAGTTCTTTCCCCATCACCAATTGGCAAGGATTCAGCACATTTCAGCTTTTCAAATTTACATATGGCACCTAAAGAATGACTTCTTGTAACTTGCTGATGAACTCTATGTTTACATTGAGTACTTCTGTGATCTTTGGTAGCAGAGCTAACTTCAAATAAAGCTTTCAGCCTTTCAACTTTGGGTTTCTCAGACGAACTATGGGCTGAGCTATCATTTTCAGACGAATATTCCACTGAAGAACGTTGTTTTTCTGTAAGATTCTCCACTTCTTTTTCTTGTTTTGAAAATGCTGCAGATCCCCGCTTCTTAGATAAACTTGATGGTTGTTGGTTACTCGATTTACTGACACAGTCTTTTTCTTTCTCGTCCTGCTTTTCTGAAAGAAAAATAAAACTTAAGTGACTTCCAGAAACCAAATTCTCTTTCTATTATTAACAGGCAATGCACATCACGACCAATTCTGATTAAAGACAAAATTTTGAAGATTTTTAACGTATTGGATTTGGAAAACAGCTATAAATATTAATGCAAATTCTCTTTCTATTATTAACAGGCAATGCACATCACGACAAATTCTGACTAAAGACAAAATTTTGAAGATTTTTAACGTATTGGATTTGGAAAACAGCTACAAATATGAATGGACTAAAGAGTAATACAGGTGTAGGAGTACGTAATTACTCACTGGTATTTCTTGATACACATACACACATTAATGACTGCACATGTTTGTGTGAGTGTGCACTCACAATATTTTGCTAGCTAAGCCAGGTTACATGGGTGGCAAGTATTTTCATACTGCAGTATGAGGGCTGTGTTATTGCTTAACTTATTAACCCACTAATTTGTGGAAAGAAAAATTCAAATAGTGATGGCTTGCAGGTTCTGAGTATGCTGTGTATGTTAGTAAACTGTCATTATCTGACACTGAGGCCTCAAAGTTGTCCAAGATTATTTTCTGTAATAATTAAATAATTTCCAGCATCTGTGTTGGGAGCTACTACGTACTCGAGAGTGGTAGGGGTGTCACCACTATGGTACTGTTTGCAAGAATAAGTTCTTACTATGTGATACAATATTTACTGCAACAAGCTTCTCCATAAGTCTATGTGACCATCTATGGCACTATTATGCCCAACTTTATCGTTCATTCTTTGAATGAATATGTTGGTGGCAAGATCTATGTATCTGCAGCAAAATATTTGCACTGGAAGAGTATAGCTGGATAGCTTGCTAGTAAACCCTGCACTTCAGGTACAGTCCTATTGAAGAACATCACTGAAAATAGCAAAAGCCCAAAATTATTTAGTACAGTGAACCCTCGATAACTCGGACCTCGATGTTCCGGACTTCGGATAACTCGGACTGAATTTCAAAAAACAAAATTAATTTTAACTAAATTATTTTTTTGTCAAAAATCATAAGAACATAGTTTCTGCCTCATTTAAATCCATCACTTTTTATTTAAAAACAGTATTAAGCTTTAAACGCAGTTGCTCATCGCTACTTAGCCTTTAATGATCCCATCGTAAAATATCTGGCAAGTTCTGTGGGGTTAAATGTTGTTAGAGAGGCACACGAGTGGAGATGCAACTCAGCAGGCAGACCTCCGTTCTTTATCATTTCCTCTCTCTTCACTGCACGAGCCATGCGTCATTAATAAACACTTCAGTATGAAGCTGGTGAATTGGACGGTAACTACAGGTCACAATGGCACCCAAAGGGAAATTTATTTTGTTCTGGTATGTGCAATAAATTCAAGATTGCAAAACAATTTGTTCCGGACATTAATAAAAAAAAAATTAAAATGAATTGGTTTGTATTGCAATGTAGGCAAGGTAGTGAGAGGGTTTTACGCCCCTTTAAAGACATCTTACAAGCCGATGAGGGTGAAATGAGGTGAAAGAACAACACAACATCCATGCCCGAGCAAGGATTCAAACCCAGGGCCACTCGCACCGTAAACTGGCGCCTAACCCACTACGCTAGAGGCCGGCGCAATATCGTAAAAAAACCAGGGCTTAATAAATTATAAAAGGCAGGGGGCAGAAAGGGGCCTTTGCCCTAGGCCGCACATTCTAGAGGGCCTCGCTTTTGAACAATTTAAATGATTAAAATGAATGGGCTTTTATTGAGTTCCCATTGTTGTTAATGGTATCTGTGAAACTTATTTTGAGTGTAAAGTTTGTGTAAAGACGTAATTGATCTATGACGACGCAGCCAAGGTAAGATAGTATGGAGGGAGGCCTACAAGCATACATTATCACTTCAACCACGGCCGTGACTTCAACTAAACAAAAAAAAAAGGAGGAAAGGTAGACTGAGATTTACGTTGCTCCTGGCCTCGTATTCTAACAAAGAGGGCCTGGAAAAAAACAATTTCTCATAGGAAACGTTTGAAATGGTTGAATGATACATATCTGGAGGAGACAGTATACAAATAGTACATCAGTACAATAGAGATTGTGGTGTGATGTGTAGAACTGCAAGCTGCAGCTGACAAACTGACTAATCTCATTTCTGTTACATACAGTAATTTAGACACTTGTCCGATACATAACAATTCATGGTCTTTAAATGAATTGTTTTAATATTTTTTGTGCTTTACTTTTGGTTGTTTTTACTCCCATTTAACTCAGTTGAACGTGATTAGAGTTTTATTGCTTTTAGTGTGACAATTTGTGTAAGAATAAATCTGTAAATTACATGTTTTATGATTCAGTTTATATGCATAAAATGAAATTTTAAAAATCTGTAGTGTTAAAATGAGTTCACATATTTCTGTACAGTGATCCAAAAGGATTGTTAATTACAGTACCGTATCTGCTCTCGTATAAGAGGAAAATTATTTTTGTGTCTTCGGAACTCTGTAGGAGGTGAGTGTAATTATCAGGCTAGCAGCTGGCTGCAGACACTGTGATATGCTGATGTTAAGCAATTTTTCAAGTAAACATCTCGCGAGTTGTGTGTGGTCACGTGCAGTGTTTGTATTACTGTTGAGACTATACCGGTTGACCTTGACTACTTCCGCTCGAGCTCTATCTCCCTAGCTTACCTCCAACAATTATCTCTCACACACACACTCATGCACATAGACTGTCGCCAGCCAGACAAGAGAAGGGTGTCTTGGTGCCAGCTTCTAGCACAGATAAAAAAATATCAGCCAGAAATAGCATAAAAAATAAATAAAAAAAATCTGCCGGCCCAAGTTGTTTGACATTATTTTATATTTCTTCACGTAACAGTGATAATTTCCTCACTACCCCCTCCTGTAAATTGATACGTACAAATCAGTATATATTGCCACTTCTTATACTTGTAGTAATGATAGCGTACTGATTTCCTCACGTTTCTTGTGATTAATGACTGATTAGCCCTCCTCCCCGGACGTCCCTCGATAACACGGACAAATCGCAACTCAGACAGCTTCTCCCCCTTTTTATTCCGAGTTATCGAGGGTTCACTGTATTTACACAGCTTAACAAAATTCACACCTACTTCGTACACACTAGAGAACGTGACAAAACAAGTGTCATGCTTAACATTTGTATGATCTTTGAAAGAACTGTGCAATGGGAGTGCATGACTGGGTTCAGTTTCTTGGACGTACTCCATTGCAAATTGAACGACTGTCAAAGAAAACTAAACAAATAAAAGAAAACCATAATATAAGCAGAGTATGCTTAGTCAGCAAGATACATACACAACAAGAAATTCCAAAATGGAATCGGGTCAAATAGAAACAAGGAACCAACAGATAATAAATAAAAATAATAACAAATAAAAATTAAAAAACCAAGTAACATGCGACACAACGATGAGATGAAACAAAAAACACAGCAAATATCAGACATGAACTGAAAAATAACAAAAAGACACAACAAATAGACGAGACAAAACGCAACAGGTAACAGACGTTGTGTCGTTTGTCTTTTCTGTATACGTCTGTTACCTGTTGCGTTTTGTCTCGTCTATTTGTTGTGTCTTTTTGTTATTTTTCAGTTCATGTCTGATATTTGCTGTGTTTTTTGTTTCATCTCATCGTTGTGTCGCATGTTACTTGGTTTTTTAATTTTTATTTGTTATTATTTTTATTTATTATCTGTTGGTTCCTTGTTTCTATTTGACCCGATTCCATTTTGGAATTTCTTGTTGTGTATGTATCTTGCTGACTAAGCATACTCTGCTTATATTATGGTTTTCTTTTATTTGTTTAGTTTTCTTTGACAGTCGTTCAATTTGCAATGGAGTACGTCCAAGAAACTGAACCCAGTCATGCACTCCCATTGCACAGTTCTTTCAAAGATCATACAAATGTTAAGCATGACACTTGTTTTGTCACGTTCTCTAGTGTGTACGAAGTAGGTGTGAATTTTGTTAAGCTGTGTAAATACAGTGAACCCTCGATAACTCGGAATAAAAAGGGGGAGAAGCTGTCTGAGTTGCGATTTGTCCGTGTTATCGAGGGACGTCCGGGGAGGAGGGCTAATCAGTCATTAATCACAAGAAACGTGAGGAAATCAGTACGCTATCATTACTACAAGTATAAGAAGTGGCAATATATACTGATTTGTACGTATCAATTTACAGGAGGGGGTAGTGAGGAAATTATCACTGTTACGTGAAGAAATATAAAATAATGTCAAACAACTTGGGCCGGCAGATTTTTTTTATTTATTTTTTATGCTATTTCTGGCTGATATTTTTTTATCTGTGCTAGAAGCTGGCACCAAGACACCCTTCTCTTGTCTGGCTGGCGACAGTCTATGTGCATGAGTGTGTGTGTGAGAGATAATTGTTGGAGGTAAGCTAGGGAGATAGAGCTCGAGCGGAAGTAGTCAAGGTCAACCGGTATAGTCTCAACAGTAATACAAACACTGCACGTGACCACACACAACTCGCGAGATGTTTACTTGAAAAATTGCTTAACATCAGCATATCACAGTGTCTGCAGCCAGCTGCTAGCCTGATAATTACACTCACCTCCTACAGAGTTCCGAAGACACAAAAATAATTTTCCTCTTATACGAGAGCAGATACGGTACTGTAATTAACAATCCTTTTGGATCACTGTACAGAAATATGTGAACTCATTTTAACACTACAGATTTTTAAAATTTCATTTTATGCATATAAACTGAATCATAAAACATGTAATTTACAGATTTATTCTTACACAAATTGTCACACTAAAAGCAATAAAACTCTAATCACGTTCAACTGAGTTAAATGGGAGTAAAAACAACCAAAAGTAAAGCACAAAAAATATTAAAACAATTCATTTAAAGACCATGAATTGTTATGTATCGGACAAGTGTCTAAATTACTGTATGTAACAGAAATGAGATTAGTCAGTTTGTCAGCTGCAGCTTGCAGTTCTACACATCACACCACAATCTCTATTGTACTGATGTACTATTTGTATACTGTCTCCTCCAGATATGTATCATTCAACCATTTCAAACGTTTCCTATGAGAAATTGTTTTTTTCCAGGCCCTCTTTGTTAGAATACGAGGCCAGGAGCAACGTAAATCTCAGTCTACCTTTCCTCCTTTTTTTTTTGTTTAGTTGAAGTCACGGCCGTGGTTGAAGTGATAATGTATGCTTGTAGGCCTCCCTCCATACTATCTTACCTTGGCTGCGTCGTCATAGATCAATTACGTCTTTACACAAACTTTACACTCAAAATAAGTTTCACAGATACCATTAACAACAATGGGAACTCAATAAAAGCCCATTCATTTTAATCATTTAAATTGTTCAAAAGCGAGGCCCTCTAGAATGTGCGGCCTAGGGCAAAGGCCCCTTTCTGCCCCCTGCCTTTTATAATTTATTAAGCCCTGGTTTTTTTACGATATTGCGCCGGCCTCTAGCGTAGTGGGTTAGGCGCCAGTTTACGGTGCGAGTGGCCCTGGGTTTGAATCCTTGCTCGGGCATGGATGTTGTGTTGTTCTTTCACCTCATTTCACCCTCATCGGCTTGTAAGATGTCTTTAAAGGGGCGTAAAACCCTCTCACTACCTTGCCTACATTGCAATACAAACCAATTCATTTTAATTTTTTTTTTATTAATGTCCGGAACAAATTGTTTTGCAATCTTGAATTTATTGCACATACCAGAACAAAATAAATTTCCCTTTGGGTGCCATTGTGACCTGTAGTTACCGTCCAATTCACCAGCTTCATACTGAAGTGTTTATTAATGACGCATGGCTCGTGCAGTGAAGAGAGAGGAAATGATAAAGAACGGAGGTCTGCCTGCTGAGTTGCATCTCCACTCGTGTGCCTCTCTAACAACATTTAACCCCACAGAACTTGCCAGATATTTTACGATGGGATCATTAAAGGCTAAGTAGCGATGAGCAACTGCGTTTAAAGCTTAATACTGTTTTTAAATAAAAAGTGATGGATTTAAATGAGGCAGAAACTATGTTCTTATGATTTTTGACAAAAAAATAATTTAGTTAAAATTAATTTTGTTTTTTGAAATTCAGTCCGAGTTATCCGAAGTCCGGAACATCGAGGTCCGAGTTATCGAGGGTTCACTGTACTAAATAATTTTGGGCTTTTGCTATTTTCAGTGATGTTCTTCAATAGGACTGTACCTGAAGTGCAGGGTTTACTAGCAAGCTATCCAGCTATACTCTTCCAGTGCAAATATTTTGCTGCAGATACATAGATCTTGCCACCAACATATTCATTCAAAGAATGAACGATAAAGTTGGGCATAATAGTGCCATAGATGGTCACATAGACTTATGGAGAAGCTTGTTGCAGTAAATATTGTATCACATAGTAAGAACTTATTCTTGCAAACAGTACCATAGTGGTGACACCCCTACCACTCTCGAGTACGTAGTAGCTCCCAACACAGATGCTGGAAATTATTTAATTATTACAGAAAATAATCTTGGACAACTTTGAGGCCTCAGTGTCAGATAATGACAGTTTACTAACATACACAGCATACTCAGAACCTGCAAGCCATCACTATTTGAATTTTTCTTTCCACAAATTAGTGGGTTAATAAGTTAAGCAATAACACAGCCCTCATACTGCAGTATGAAAATACTTGCCACCCATGTAACCTGGCTTAGCTAGCAAAATATTGTGAGTGCACACTCACACAAACATGTGCAGTCATTAATGTGTGTATGTGTATCAAGAAATACCAGTGAGTAATTACGTACTCCTACACCTGTATTACTCTTTAGTCCATTCATATTTGTAGCTGTTTTCCAAATCCAATACGTTAAAAATCTTCAAAATTTTGTCTTTAGTCAGAATTTGTCGTGATGTGCATTGCCTGTTAATAATAGAAAGAGAATTTGCATTAATATTTATAGCTGTTTTCCAAATCCAATACGTTAAAAATCTTCAAAATTTTGTCTTTAATCAGAATTGGTCGTGATGTGCATTGCCTGTTAATAATAGAAAGAGAATTTGGTTTCTGGAAGTCACTTAAGTTTTATTTTTCTTTCAGAAAAGCAGGACGAGAAAGAAAAAGACTGTGTCAGTAAATCGAGTAACCAACAACCATCAAGTTTATCTAAGAAGCGGGGATCTGCAGCATTTTCAAAACAAGAAAAAGAAGTGGAGAATCTTACAGAAAAACAACGTTCTTCAGTGGAATATTCGTCTGAAAATGATAGCTCAGCCCATAGTTCGTCTGAGAAACCCAAAGTTGAAAGGCTGAAAGCTTTATTTGAAGTTAGCTCTGCTACCAAAGATCACAGAAGTACTCAATGTAAACATAGAGTTCATCAGCAAGTTACAAGAAGTCATTCTTTAGGTGCCATATGTAAATTTGAAAAGCTGAAATGTGCTGAATCCTTGCCAATTGGTGATGGGGAAAGAACTAAACCAATACCTAGCCAAGGAACTTTGCATGTTCCTAAACTACGAACGTTTCAAGTCAGACATTCATTTTTAAGTGTCAAACAATCTTCACCAGTGAAACGCAGTAAATCTCTTAAAGTTCTGAATAGTAGTGACTCTTATAATTTGTCTGTTCCTGTTCTTAATAGTTCAACACATTCAAGATGGCTTGGTGTGACTGGGAGCCAGGAAAATATTTCTTGTCCTCGAAAAATTAGTGCTAGTAGCTCACCCCAGTTAAAGAGCACTCATTCTACGAGACCTTTGTCTTTACAAGTTGTATGTGCAGGACAGATAGAGGAGAATGGCCTTCGTGGTTCTGAATGTTCTCCAGAAAAGACTGTAGCACTGCAGAGTATCGGTGTTAAAATGACTGCAGAACCAGCAGGTTGTGGAACTGTAGGAAAAAATTTTTCTTCGAGTAGAAGGCGAAGTTTAGATTCAATAACCAATGCATTTGCAAGTTCTTCAGAAAACATATCACATAAAACACAGTGCGACCACAGATGTGAACAGTCTGAGCATGTAGACACAAGTACAGTTTTTGATAAGAAGTTTGTTTCTGTAGTAAAACCGGTTCACTTGTCTGCATCATCTTCTGGTGCATCTCCAAAGCCCCAAAAACTGACTGAAGCTTTGACTAAAGAGTTTAAAACTGGAATAGAAGCTACTAAGGAAATTCGGTCAATGGTGAAGGACGATACATGTAGGTATCCCATGGTCGATGCACAGAAGAGTGTCAGCAGTATAGCAGCAGGACTAGCTGTCCGTGAAAGACGGAATAGTTTTCACCAGGCGGTAAATACAAGCTATGAAATGACTGCGAAAATAAAAGATTACGAGCCTATTTGGCTTCGAACAACTAGGCAGAATAGTGCAATGAAAGTGAACTTGCCTATGAAAGCAAGTTTCGGCGATATTTCAGAATGTATGAAATCAAATCATGTCGTTGATGGTGAAGTTAAAGTCAAGATTAAAAAAGAACAAAGACAGTGTCCACCAAGCGTTGTTAAGATGCTTGGAAGTAAAGAAATTGGGCCTCTGGATTTTTGTAAAAGGTATGCAACATCTACAAATATTTCGGTGGAGAAACCATCTGAGTGGAAACACATGCAGCATTGCAGTCACTATCCGGTAGTAACAAGTTCAGCTAGATCACAAAGAAGCATACAGTTTGAAAGATCAGACCCAGGATTTAAATATAATGTTCCTGATGTAAGTTCTAGAGACGTTCCAATTTCACAGAGTAGTTACAGAGTTCTGCAGCAGAAAGTTCCATCAAAGAACTTGAAAGGAATTGTTGATAATCCACAGCAGTTGGATGGGTTTCATAATGAAGTTGAGCCATTAAAAGACTGTTCAGTTGGCCATGATTTAAAAAGTAGCCATGCTGCTTCTAAACTGGATCCAAAATTTGATGTAAAGAAAGACTGTGTTCAAAAACGAGTTCATTTTTCCAGTGAAAAAATTATTCAGCGAAAGGAACCAGTTCAAATTTATAATTCACCTTCATTTACTTCCCAGCTAGATAGGATCAATGATCAATCAATGGTAAGAGAAAGTCGGAGATCCGAAGGGTCAGAAGATTTGAGGAAGGATTGTGTTGGATTTGTAGCTGGAAAGAGTAATTCTACTAGTGCTGCAGCTTGTAGTAGCCAGGGCATGGAATCAGTGCTGCAGAAAAAGTTGGAGACAGAATTGTCACGAGATGGTAGGCGAAGGCACCCTTGTAAATGCTGTTCCGTTGAGAAGGTGACAGCTGGCTCTTCAAATTCTCAGGACCACCTCATTGCTGATCCTGATGTTGTGAGCTATGGTATGTATCCAGCCAATCCCATTTAGAAACAAGATCCTGTAGTAATTAAAGCCATGAAACCGAAGTCAAGTTGTGTGCTAGAGATGTAGCATTTTTTTTATTGTGTGTGCATGTTGATAAAATTTGTTTTAACCATACAGTTTATATTACAACATGCATGGATATGTTAGCCTAGCAGTGTGTTTAGTACTTCAATGGTGTCTATAACACTTATGAAACTGTTAACTTATAATTTCATCAGATGCCATCATAAAATAATTAGCTTAAGACCATTGGTGAACTACCACTATTATTATTATTTCCCTGTTTCAAGTTTCAACACTATACGAATACAGTTTCATGGAAAGGTCTCTCTGTAGTGTGTTAGACAGGCATTCGAAGAGTTTGCAGGGGTGAAAGAGGGGCTCTTTGAATCAGGTTTAATTCCTTGACTACTCTGGATTTTTCATGTTGAAAATATGTGCATTCTTAGGTAACTGTTCTGTCTTTATAAAAAGAGCAGTTCTTCAATTATTATTATTATTATTATTATTATTATTATTATTATTATTATTATTATTATTATTATTATTATTATTATTATTATTATTACCACTATAACCACTATAACCACCACCACCACCATTACTACTACTATTGCTACTGCTACTTAATTTTGTTATTTGCCGCTTAATTAATAAGTTGGTAAACCAGCTGATTGAGTTATTTGGTATATGCCTTAGTAAATACAGTAGGTAGACAGTAGGTTCTGCTGTAATATTTGGTATCTATGTTCCTAGAAACTGCACATTCATAAAAGCTAATTTTACTAAAGTCACAGCTTTTAGGCATAATAACAGTAAAGTATATTTTCTGTACACCAAAAAATACTGGTGATTTTTTGCAATATAAATAATTTTTATCTGTAAATGTGATGTATGGTGGTGCAAAAAGCTGAAAACTAAAAGTATTCATTCGTTTTGTCATTATCAATTTTTTTTGTGACGTTCCTGTGGTGGATGCGTAGTAGAGCGTGCAGGACTTCCTTTGGTTCAAAATGACATGAACGTATTTATAAAATTTTCTTAATGTTATAATTGTACTGTAGTAAAAACATAAATGCAAATTAGAATGTTATTTTACAGTTTTATGTTGTCACAAATAGTTAAGAATGTGCTTGGTAAACAAGAATCGTTGTATAGTATCATTTGTAACGTAATTTAGCCTATTTGAGACAAATTTGTCACTGTTTATAATTGGAAGCAGGCTAAAAATTTTTAAATCAAATATTGCTTTTTTTTGTGCTGCATTTTGTTTGTTGTTTCTTAGCAAAGCAATCCATAACATGTCTGGGGCTGTGTCAGCTCCCCCAAACAATACACATTGTAAAGTGAAGCTTACTATTGGTCTTATCTTCGCTGTATTCCTTCCCCATTAGTGATAGAAAACATTTGTTCTGTGTGTTCTGAGAATAGGCCATTTTGAATTGAAGTCTAGTTATTAAAATCCATCAGGGAGAAATGGAAACATGCTGTACTCGAATGTACACTCCTCCACCGCTTATACAGCATGTTCGGGGGACGATGTGTGCCGAATATTTGAATTTGCCGGATAACTGAAGGGAAAAATAAACAATTTTGATAAATACAGCAATTGTACCAAAAATAGTGTAATACTATACTTTTAGTTCAGATGCTATTCATCATTATTAAAATACAGTGAAAAATAGTTTTAACACACATAAAATCATCAATGTAAATACTACCTACTACGTACTAATAAGACGCTTGCGGTACCTGCGCAACTATCAGCTGCTCTCCCCCCCCCCCCCCCCCCCCCCCCCCCCCCCCCCCTCAACTATCGCACAACTGTCTCGAGTGTCTCATTCTGGGTGGACGCTCTGCGCTCGCTGACTTATGGACCAGCTATGACTCGCCGCGCACAGCAACAACAGTTTTCTTCTTTACCTCAACTAATTGCTACTAGTCTGTAGATATTACACATATCTTTTTTATTAATTACGATGTTATTTCCACTAACTGTTCACCCCTAATAATGTATGATTTATAAGTTACGTACACTAAGTTACTTATGAAATGTTTACACAGAAATAGGTATGTATGTAACATGCAAACAAAGTCAGCATTCTGAGTTTACTAAAGTTTGCCAATGACTCGTGTTTATTTACCGGCCTAATCACTGTCACATGTCATACAAGTCGCTCGTCAAGCCGCTCATGCTCGGTGTTGCCATACCGCTCGTGCCGTGCCGGGTGTCGCATCACTTGCTTCAGTGCACGTACTTGTAGAGGCTGGCAATTTCGTGAACATATCCATCAAACGTTGTTGTTTTAAGTGTCTTGGCCTCTCATTTATTATTAACTGCTTCTGAATCATGCACAAGGACATGATTTGTTGCTCAGAGAAATAGCTTAGCTGCTGCAGGCCAGTTATTAAGTGCTCTACATGATAAAGACACTCATCTTGCGTGATTTTCACAGCTGGTTTTTCTTCATCATCACTGGCACTGTCATCATCATTTTCCTTTCCTGGTCTTTGCTTTTCCTGGTCAGTGAAGTGATGAACAACGGGGATGTCAATGTAAACTTGAAGCCATTCCTTAACATTTTTATCACTTAGGCCTAATTCATAAACTTCGGGGTTGGTAATTTTTTGGCATACTGCAACAGGCTGTTCACTATTGTTTCAAAGCCTTTGAAATCATCAATTTCACTTTCTTCGTCGTTGGTGACATCTACAAATGTTAAGATTGGCCACAGTGTATGCCAAGTCTTTTGCAAAACTTAGTTGGGTATGCTGTCCCAAGCTCTAGCAGGTGCCCAAATCACATCACGTAGATTATATTTTTTCTTTATCTCAGCTACAGTATTTCAGTGATTTAAACTTTCACAGAAGCACCACCGTCAAGTTTTTTTAATGTCAATTTTATCTTTGGTAGACAACACAAACTTTTTTTTTTTTTTCGATAGAACCAGAACTCACATTTGTCATTTTAGTAGCCATCGTGCAACACAAAAACAACTCAAATTTACATACGTGTGTGAGCAAGCTAAGCAGTTACTTTATCGCCCGATATCCGACTTTCAGACAGACTGCTTCATTACGAGATAGATACGCAGGTTTTAGCATGCACGGATTTACCTACTCGTCTAGGGTAGGGCAGCTGGGAGGGTGATTACGTAACTGCATGGCCCTTATCGTTTAGAGGAGGATAGTCACAGCACACCGGCGCTCTACTGCTCAGCCACCCGCCTGCCTGCATCACGCCGACCTCCGTGGCACAGTGGGTTGCACACCGGTTCTCTGTATTAAGGGTTCTGGGTTCGAGTCTCAGACAAGGCATGGTTATTTTTAATTAGCAATTCCGACAGAAAAAATTTATTCATGTATTTATGTATATGTCTCTAATATACTCGGCTGCTAACGGGGAAAATATAAATACAATTTTTAAAAATTAAAAAAAAAAATTAATAAAAAAATGGCCGGCAGATGCGTGCCGGATAACAGAATGCCGGATAAGTGGTGGAGGAGTGTGTTAGTCTTGGCCAAAAATAAATCGTACTACAGTCGGGGTCCCAATTTTAAGAGACCTTGTTGTTCCTGCAAGTGTTCTCGTAAAATTTATGCGTTTGTAAAATTTAAGTTGACCTATTTTAACACCTTAAAAACCAAAAAAATTCTATTAATGGTATACTATGGTAGGTTATTAACAGTTTCTGACACCAAAGATAAAATATTTCATTTTAATAATTATCTATAAAACTAGACATATATGTTCTGTTTAAAAACACACTTAAGAAAATTAGACCCTTGTCCCACAAAAATTAATTGAAAACTTTGAGCACGTAGTAACTTCTCACTAGTGCAATGTAGAATTTCAAAAACATTTTTGTGGGAATACAAGACAGTTAATTAACCCTTTTGCATATTTTGATGCGCTGTGCACGTTATAAATAACGAAGGTATTGTAATACTTGACGCTTCAGACGTGTCACAACGTAGTTCGTTTGGTACCACAAAGATAGCTGCACTAATGTGGCTGGCTGCCAGCCTATATGTAGTTCAGTGTTTACCGCATTGATAGAGCAGTATGTTGCGTTCTGTAGCTGCTTCACAAAGACACAGATCAATCTCTCCAAGGTCGATACATAAGTTACGCACCGTAAACATATCGAAGCATCGTGGAATAGTGTCGCATGCACAATCTAGATGGCCATGCTGCACTAAAAACAGTGTTGATACGCGTATATGTGTTGGATGTTTATCGTACAGATGGCTCTGTATTTATTTCGTGGCTTTTGACAGCGCGAAGTTGTTTTGTGCCGATATTATTATTTATTCAGTATCATGGCATCGAGTAGTGGTGCATGTAAAAAAGTATTGAAATCTAAACAGATAATTGAAGAAAGTGAATGCGAATCTGATAATGATTTATCGGCATCGTCTAGTGACTTATATGTTCCAGATTCAATAGAAAGTTCAGAAAACGAAAGTTCTTATACAGACAGTGATGAAGACGTGCCTCTCACGAGACATTTCGACGGACATCAGAAAAGTGCCGAGTGTGTGCGTGCTACGCGAGATGAAAATGGTGGGTGTTGGAACTGGACTCAAACACCAAACAACCCGCAACATTTTCCTTTTACAGGTAGTCCTGTAGCACACCTTACAGTCTGTAGAAGTTTATATGAGGAAGTAAGTGTGGTAAATATTTTATCAACATTTTTAGTTAACTTATTTTGGGACATTGTTTGCGAGGAAACAAACGGGTACGCCTCACAACAAATAAATGACTTCTAGCGACAGGATAAAGGAACAGTGGTTCAATACCACAGTAAGAGAACTTCAAGCTTATATAACACTGTGTATTATTATGGCACAGGTGAAAAAGCCGACACTGTAGATGTACTGGTCTACACGAGCTGTCATACACACACCTATATTTTCACAAACAATGCCTCTCAAACGATTTGTACTGCTATCAAAATTTTTACATTTTTCAGACAATACATATCCAAATAAGGCAGGTAGGTTGCAGAAAATCAGGAGTATTGTTGATCACATGAACAAAAAATTTCCCACCATTTTTCTTCCTGGCCCAACCATTGCAGTAGATGAGAGCTTGATGAAATTCAAGTGCAGATTGGCCTTCATAGTTTTCAATCCCAGTAAACGGGCCCGGTTTGGAATAAAAATTTACAAGCTGTGTGATTCTGATACAGATTATTGCCTGAATTTAAAACTATATATAGGTCAAGACAAGAGTGGCGAATTTTTGGCAAGCACCTCTGTGGTACCTACTAGAACTTGTCAAATGTTTGACTGTTTCGGGGTACACTTTATGTGTGGACAATTGGTGCACTTCACCCAAACTATTTACAGAATTGTTGAAAAACAACATCCACGGCGTTGGTACATTCAGGGCATACAGGAAAAACATGCCAAAGGAGTCCACACAGTTGAAAACGAAGCCTGGAGATATGCATGCTGTTTCAAGCAACAGTATGCTAGCAGTCGAATGGCATGATAAAACAGTTGTACACCTGCTTTCTACCATGCACGAATGTGCTGAAATGACGGAGACAGGCAAGGTGAGAAGAAAAAAAGGAGGAGGTACTGCTGGCACACATGTAATCAAACCTAAATGTGTTATTGATTACAACAGGGCTATGGGGGGTGTGGACAGACAAGATCAGGTGTTGCCATGTTTTCCTGTAATGAGGAAGTATGTAAAGGGATATAAAAATTTTTTTTCTATCGTTTGGACATGTGTCTATACAACTCTTAGGTTGGTTACCAAAATATTACGGAAAAAGAAACTTTCATTCACAAACTTTCATTTGGATGTGTCGGAGCAGTTACTCGAGAACTATGTACTGCCCAAGTATCGTCAACGATGTCGTCCTTCACCAGGTGATACACCAACCTGGCTGCAAGGAAAAAAGCATTCTCACTTCCCCGAAAAAATTCCCTACACTGCCACATTATCTTAGCAACCTAGGAAGAGGTGCAAGGTTTGCTATGCAAACAAACACAGCGAATCAGTGTACCAGTGCAAACAATGTGGTGTAGGACTGCTTGCTCCCAAATGTTTTGAAATATATCATACACAAAAAAATTTCTCAATTTGACAGCTGTATGCAAAACTGTTATAAAGTGTTAAGTATATTCAAGTATTTTTCAAGTAAAATATAGGCTACCCATAACTCACAATTTTACAGCAAAAATTACTTGTATATTTTTTAATGGTGTCATTACTCAGCCAGTCTTTAGGAATGATAGTATTTTCAATAATGTGTAGTTTTTACTTTTATTGTATATTTTCAAAGATAATGCTAATAGAATAAGATGTGTACGTTGAGGTATGAGTCGAATTTCCTTCAAATAATCAGTCAACACATTTCTAAGTTATTGTACAGTAATCAGAGGTAATCAGGCAAATATATGTAAGTGTAATAGTATTTTTTACATTTATAAATTTGATATTTGTATGTTCAAAAATGTTGCTAAATGAATATCCTGTTAGAGTGAATTGTGTAAATGATAAATATTCTTCAAATTATTTCTGCAAAAAATTTTATAGTGTTTGAATAATGATAATGCTGTATGAGAGAAATATCTTTATGTAAACAAATGTTTATGTACTTTAAAAATTTTATATTTTAGGCTATAAAATTTTTTGAATTGAAATGCATAGCATATTGAAGTGTGTAAATACTGTTTATTACTTTCAATATTCAAGTTATTTTTTTGCTTACTTTAAATAGTGGCAGTGGTCATCTGGCAAATACCTGTGAATAAAATAGTATTTAAAGTACATATGTACACATGTATTTATTGGTATGCCAAAGGGTTAATGGAATATAGATGTATATATCAATAGGATCTCTTTAGAACATAAGTGTATTCTAAAATATAATTACTTTCTTTCATTGTCACCAAAAAAATTGAAACCAGTGGTGTGAATATTTAACGTTGTGTTAGTAATCAGCATAGTTATATATATTTTTCACTTTGAAGTTGGAAAAGCATTTGGTTTTGTTTTCTTTGTTTTGCATAACTTCGGTTTTGACAAAATTAAACGAGAAATACGATAGAGAGGTTATTCAGATTGCTGTGACAACAAAACCCAACGTACCACTGAAAGTTAAACTACATCCAGTCTTAGTTTTGACAGTGAACAAAACTGCAGTTGGTGTTGTCTTATGTTATAGTGTAACAAGTGGTGGTAATTTCCTCCCATTCTCGGTTACAACCAATATGACAGTTAACCTCAGTGTGTCACATCCTCTGGTACCTTATGTAACTGATTTAGCACCTTTCACTTTTACAGTTGTGTTGCTAGGATAGTCAGAAATACCAGGAGTCTCGTCTGCATTTCTAGTCTGTCCCAACAAATAATTAAATACTGTAAGCTCCTGATTATATGTGCTCTGATTAACCGGATTTTGTATTATCCGTGCAGCATTCTGTATGTTTAACACTGTAAAAAAAGAAATAGTAAAAAATACTTTTTTGGTACATAATAATATCGACTCTAGCGTGTAAGATGTTTTATTTATAGAAAAAGAGTGTGCGGTAGATGAGTAAATAAGATATTCATTGGCAAAACCATGTTACGATGTTCGAGTGAATTACAAATAAATAAATAAATATTTAAAGTTTTCATGTTGACAAATTGACTATTTTCAGATTATCTGTGTTTCCCAATCATTTATGCATTACCCGACATAAAGTAACAGTGATAATTGGAATTTTGCTGTTGTATATCTTCTATAGAGAAACAATGTATCACTGAAGTTTCACCAATTGCTTACTAAAATCTTGCAGTAATTCTGTGCCAATATTTTTAATAATTCAAGACCACTTCGGCTACTTGAATAATGTACATCTGAATTCATGACATTTCAGTAATTTAACTACTTGTGAAAGTGGTATATTATCTTTCTTCATGTACACTGTAGAACTATCTTATTTCTTGATGCATGCCATCATTGGTCCCTTATATGATTTTCATGTGCTAGCTGATTTCCATAGTTTGTCATGTCCACCAAGGCCATACATTTAATTCATTGACTGAATGCTTTCTTCCTGCTTCGCGATTGCTTTTTTTTTGTTCAAAGTATAACAAGTTAACAGTGACTAAAAAAGAGCACTGTAACTTTCCCCGGTACACTTTGACTTGCTTTCTACTTTATTGCTCAAGTTTTACGACTGTTTCTAATTACAGTGAAGCATCCTGTAACTGTAATTCTGTTATCCAAAACTTCTTTTTTCCGTATGTAATTTGAGATGCGGAAAAAAAGTGTGGCACCCTATAAAAGATTAAATTCAAATTGTCAACATTGTTCCCACTTACTCTAAATGACGCATGCACAAATAACATTTGACGTTAATGGTCGACGAGGGTTGTGGGACACTGGAATGTTAATCTTGGGTGTTCTTATTCAATGTTTTCTAGCAATGCACTGTCAGACTATCTACGGATAATATCTACTAACACCGCTGTTAACTGTCAGTTGATCTTATTATGTCAGCATTTTAGCACCTTACAACATAAACAAAAAATTGATGTCGTAAATTTTATTCTGTCTGTGATGCAAACAAGGAAATGAAACACAGGAAAAGAATGCATAGGCTCAGAGATGACTTATTATCCTCATGTAATTTTATTGGTCAAAAGTTTATAACAAAATTCAGTGCACGTTTCTATTTGAGTTTCACATACATCCAGTTATCACATTTCGGAAATACGGCTGCCTGAAAAGGCCGTTTTAGCTATGTTGGAAACTGATTTTAATGGGAACAGTGTCTTAATGACATTTCGTCCTTGTTGGAGATGTTTTTTCATTTTGTACATTGGTACGATGGCCACATGTGGAATAGTTTCGTTAAAAAAGACTTGTTTACGAACAGACTGCAACACACTTTAAGCACGTGGTAGGTGACACCCTGAAAGAAATGTGGTGGTAAATCTTGATGTGGCTCTCATTCAGTGGTTTTGTGTACGGCAAAGTGGAGGTTTTAAGCATTTCTGGACCAATGTTGATTGAACACACCAAAGCATAGTAATTAATTTTCTTTCTTTTTTTTTCTTTTCATATGTTTAACTCATCCCTAGTGTGTCTATTTGTAAATTACGTTAACGCTCACTTGAATCTTTTAACACTTATGTGTATTTTAACATTAAAGAACTAACCTTCACCCGCATATTGCCAATCATTGTGTTGCCGTTTATTTTGATGTCTAATATGTTAGTATGTAGGGTTGTATATCGGCACCTATATTTCTAAAACAACATTTACATACATTTCAATGCTATCCAATGCATATTTTAATGTATAATTTCAACCAGCTAACATTGTTAACCTTGTAAATGAGTATATTTACAAACACGGCCGAGTGCTTCACCAGTGTTACGTATCCTGTGCACAGTACTCTGTAAGGTGCACTAATAAACAATCACGAGAAACATGCGCAAAAATATTTATTGTATTTGTTATTATTTGTAATGTGTCTAATTATTAATAAAAATGTTTGTGTGTATTAATTATAGTGTTTGATGGCAACACAGGTGTTATTTATGTTACTCAGGATATTTGTTTATGTGACATGAGTTTTAATATGCTGCGAGTGAGTATTTTCCGTGTGTGCTAGTTGCACACCTTGCAGCAGCAGACAGCCTCAAGCTGCCCAGTGGCCATTTTGCTAACAGTACTTCTGCTCTTCTGGCAGGTATAAAATGTGGGCGTTTCACCCAAGAAGTCAGTCATCAGCGGCTCGCCTTCGGGCCAGGTCGACCTTGGCACTCCACCTCTTCTCTCTCCTCCAAGGGTTGTTGGCCAACCAGCCACACCTAAACATTCCTACCTACACCTCCAGGCATTACACCTACTCTCTGATCCGAAGTTGTGGGCCGACCAGGCACACCTAAACCCTCGCTTCTCTATCCTATTGGTTGTGGGCCGACCAGGCATACCTAAACCCTCGCTCCTCTATCCTATTAGTTGTGGGCCGACCTGGCACACCTAAACCCTCGCTCCTCTATCCTATTAGTTGTGGGCCGACTAGGCACATCTAAACCCTCCTACCACATTGCAGCCACCCTAGCCAGACCAACTCGGCGAGATCACTAAGCCAACGTGTCCGCATCTTAGCCTCCTTGGAGCATGGAGAACTTCAATCGGCACGCTCTTCAAACAGCTATTTCTCAGTCGGAGTCTCTCTTGCCTCCATGCACTAATCGTAAAGTGTTGACGCAGACTTCCAATTCACTAGCAAGATGCTATTTCTTAATCAAGTATTTTACTGGCCCATAGTGCCAAATTGTCAGTCATTTATCAGCCTGTAGAGCGATGTTTAGAGAGGCCATAGAAGTGTTGTAGCCTTCACAGAGATCAAGCGTGATTGCCATCTAACAGTCAGTCAGTTATCGATCATAGAGTTGTGTCATTTAGAGAAGCAGTGGAAATGTTATAGCCTACTTAGGGATCAAGTGTGATCACCATATAACTTCGGCCACAGGCCAGGCCTTACGTTCATCCTAGTATTTCATGGCCTGATGTGCCTTAGTAAGTTTGTTTGTGTCTAGGCCCAATGTGCCCTGTTGAATTAGATGTATTTCTCAGCATATGCCTTGCTGTAACCTATGTTGTCACTGTATCTTGTGTCATAATCTTAGTGTTGTAACCTCTGTTATAACTCATGTCTGCACTAGAGCATACACGACCCAAACCTGATCTTGTGAAACTAATGCAAAAGATGTTGTAATCCAAATCTGTATTGAGTGATGTAACCTATCTGTGTTTGAATACAACCTGTGAAATTGAATTACTTCACTTGTCTCCTTTCATGAAACACACACACACATTATCTCTCTCGTCACACATTGCTTTCACACTTAGCAACCACCAACACAAACGCAGCGGGGGCTGGTCACATTCACGCACCTTCACTGTGTGCTCCGTATGTATAGGCCTAAATGTAACATGTGCTAGTAGTCAAGCCAGTGTAATGGAAACTCTGCCTCTAACATTATCTTTTACACACAGTGGGGTCTCCCCTCTATCTGTAGCACTGTATGTACACGCATACAATTTCAGGCAACAGCTTGAAATTATGTATGTGTGTACAATATCAATGCCAAATATTTTCTTTTAGACTGTTTCAAATAAACATTGAACATGTGACACTAACGAAAACCAAATGTCAGATGTAACGCCTTTGTGTTTTTCCCCAGAGTCTTCTTACCCTTGCTTGTGAGTCACAGTGCATCCTTGGCAAGTTCACTATACACCACCGGATGCAACTGTTGCCTGTAGGGAAACACATTACTTTAAGAATATTTCTAAATTGGAAAAAACATTTCTAGAACAGTTTCACCAAGAAACTATCCTGACAGGGTGCATTCGTGACGTCAAATTTTTCTTAATGCCTAGAAAAATATACAGTGTTCATTCTGCTACTTGATTTCCGTAGATTTCAGTATGTTTATCACAAAATTTGAGAAGTTGTATCATAGCAAATGTTTGTAAACAGTAATATAGTGATTGTCTAAATACAGTTGACGCATCGCCGTCACATCTTTATATATTAGTAAGCTCACCTCCCAGTTGTGTAAGGTAGGCCTGACCTTGTTTATTTCCCACTCCTCTAGGGCCAGTATCAAGCAGTAGAAACCTGTGTTATTTATAATGAATTTATGATGTGTATATGTTGATGCCTTATCTTGTGTGGTAAATAAAATGTATGAGCAGCAAGTATCTGCCAGTCTTTTCCATGTAAATAATGTGAACTTATGTAATTAAAACTTACAGTTTATGTTTATTGTACTTTTTATATCTTGTTACTTTAATTTTTAACAGCATCACAGCGAAAAACATGCAGGTGGAAAGTTCGATGTTTTGTTGCAGGGAAGTTGTGAGTGTTGGGGTAGCCCACCTGTTAGCAGCAGGCAGCCTCTACCTCCTCCCCTCTCCGGCCATCCTAGCGCTCCCCTGACAGAATGGGTATAAAAGGGCGAGCTCTCGTCAGTAGCATCACCAATCTGGGGCTCAGTCTATTGAGCAAGCCTAGGCACCCTCTCCCTCCTCCTCCTCCTCCTCCTCCTCCTCCTCCTCCTCCTCCTCCCTTACCTGAGGGTTGTGGATCTAATTAGCCACCAAACCCTCCAGCCTCTCCTAACCGAGGGTTGTGGATCTGAATAGCCACCGAAGCCCGCTTCTCCTACATGTACCTTACTTCTCGGCTAGAGTACGGGAGACCAAGGCACCCCCTAAGACCGTGCAAGTAATTTCTGAACGTACCTGATAGAAGTAGTCTCAGCTGCCGAGTGGAGCACTGTTCCGGAAGTAGGAACCAGGAACGGGAAAGACGTGGCTCCCTGAATTAACATAGTATTGTCCACGTGTATGTAATTCAGTCTTGTTGTAATTATAAGTAAATAAGTTTTTTATGAAGTATCATCATGTATATTTGTGAACCAGTGACTTGTATAATTGAATCAGTGATATGTAAATTTTTGAACCAGTGACATGTGATCTGTATAATTTTGTGGGGCAATAGATTAAGTGAAAAAAATTTTTGGAGGTGTTATTGAGCATGTGTGGTGAATCTTCACTAGAACTACACATTTCACCAGTGGAGGAATTTCCTCTTGAACGTAAACAAAAGGTCGCTGAGGAGCGCCGCCATTCAATTACGACTGTCAGTTAAGCAGAAAGTAATTCCCCCACCAGTAAAAGGGTCAGCGACAGACCCGACATAGCTTCCCTGTGCCTATCTTACAGCGTGTGCCAGCATACTAGGGCAGTTAAGCGCCCTCGCGCTCAGTTCATATGTAGCGAGGTACTGAGAGATATTCGGTGACTGGTTCCACTGTTCATGTCGCCCAAGAAAACTGTACCGATACACCAGAGGATACACCAGTTAATCAATAAGGCGAGGGCAGTACCTCGACGTACCGCCTCAACCACCTCCGAAAAGAAGCAGAAACTTCTACGCCAACTATTCTAACAAAGGTGAGTTGTTTAAGCCTACCTAGATTTCAAAGAAGCATCCGCTTCTCCTCTTCATGCTACCAACAGGAGGGAGCTCAGTGTTTGCCCTTCACCTGAGACACCATTGTCTCGGGCAAACAGCTATCTCCGACCACAGAGGACCTTAGTTCATGCTTGAACTAGCCGAAGTGTTAATCCCTGTGATAAATGTTGCTACACCTTCAGTCAGGCAAGCAGTGGGAAGGTATGGAGGAGTGTTCGCGAAAGCTAAGAAATACAGCACAGATCCAATGAGTACAGCGATTTTCAGACATATTAGAGAACTTTATAAAGGAAGTGAAACCAATTTTTAAAGTTTTTGTTAGTTTATTAGCACACAGCTTTATCATACTAGAGGTTGTATTACTACTGGCAATTACTAGACCTCAGCTTAGCACTTTTGACTGGCTAGAAAATGGCTGGCTGGTATGTTTGCCTATTGGATGTTATATTTTTATGTTGTGTGTATCCTTATGTGTAGAGGCACAAGTTTGTCACAAAAAGGTTCCAACACCATTTTGTTTCAGTGCCTTACGTTCACATCGGTAGCTTTGCTTTATGGTTATTGGCAGCATGTCTTCGTTTAAAAACCTCTCTCATTTGACTGAACCAAACAATAGAGATATTGAGACATTGTGTGTGATTTGTCAGTAGAACCCTAAGACAGATAAGGGTTAAAGGTGTCTAATCACCTTCCATGAAGCAGAGCTGCAGACGTGCACGTAAGGTATTGAAACTAAATGGTAAAATTTTCTTTTTGACACTAAATCATTGCTGTATTTATGTGAGTATAATTTTATCTGTTAAACCGCTGTGTACCGAGTTAAATATTACTGTTCGGGATTATACACATAAGACAAACTAAAATAGATTAACATGCACTAAAAATTAATACCATGCTATGTTTGTAAAACTGATATCTTCTAGCTAGAAAATAGTCACGCTTAAGCTGTTTTACAACGTGACATATTCATATTTTTGCAATATTATTTTATTCTTGAAAATTAGTATTTTAAAATAATAATAAAAACTTATTTTTGATAAATTTTCTGTTTTTTTTTTTTTTTTTTGCAGAATGCAAATGAAAATTAATTAAGCTGTAACATAATTATGTCACTCCAAATTTAAACTTTTTTGATAAAAACTTGTTGTGTTTGCATGTTTGAATTAATACTTTATTCAAAAAAGTTTATATAATAAAGCAAGTTTGTATATTTTTGATCGTTTAGTTGGTTTTCCAATGAGGCAACTTAATCAAAGTTGCTCATTATGTTGCCTACTGTTTAAACTTTTTCCTCCATAAGTTACAAAAGGTTATGTATACTTCTGGAGTGTAACTTTTTTTCATATGTCTTTTTTTCAATATTGTCATGTATATTTTTGTTTTAGCATTTAAGCTGATGTGATTGGTCCAGTAAATTTTTGTGCTTTTCAGTGTTGTTATTTTTAGGCATAAGGAAGGGTGTATGATGTGCAGTTATCTTGTTGCACGCCGGGCTGTCGTACGCCAGTTGTTGTACTCGCCAAGCATACAATAAACATACAAGATGAACCCTTGGAAAATGGGTGACTGACTTGGTCCACAACAGCAAACAAAATCTTCTTCTCGTTACATCACAGCCTTATCCACCTTTTAACGTTTTTCATTTAGATTAATTAGGTTGCAAAATTCAGAATTTTTGTTTAGGTATGGTTAATTTGGAGGAATGAAACCTTTTGGCTGCTGTTTCAACAAAAAACTATGAAAAAATACAAAATAAATTGACAGAATATTTTTTATTTACCATCTTAAGTAATTTCAAACAAAGATTTTACAAAACCTTTGTGGCCTTACAATACAGTAGAGTTTTGAAATGTTAGAAATAGGAAGTAAAGAAAAGACAACCGCGGGCATTACCTGTGCGTGTTAAATTTGCCACTCCCGTTCACTTCAATACTTTTATGGGCTACTGCCCTACTTCGTCATATTTTCTTTTTCACTATTACACGGACCGGAGTTACATCCGGACATCCTGAGTACGGAGAACAACTCTTACGAAACCAAGCGTGTCGCAGCTAGCGTCTCTAGCCTGACCTTCAAGTGCCGCACTTCTATTGGCTACCTAATACACGCACAACCTTCTAGAGATTATATTAAACCCACGTCTCTTCGTTATTGGGCGTCCAGCAAGCCTAGTTGCACAATACTTTCAAGCAAGGAAAACTCTGCTTGTTGCTACCCGGCCAACCGGCCATAACTCGATAAACCTAAATTCTCTCGCACGCCTGCCTATAAAAAAAGAAGGCTGTTTTTTTCCTTGAGTTCCCAAAGCATTACAACACATATGCACACGCATTAAAAATTAATAAAATTTGTTCCTCGAGTTGAATAATTACTACAGATAATGTTAAGTTTAATATCAGCATGCATGTATGAAAATAAAAAATGTAATAGGAAATGGAATTACAAAAAAAATTAATAAATATGTTTATCTCATATCCTCACAGAACATGAAAATCCTACGGTGTTACAATCTGATATAATTTTATTTGGTGTGTATCTTGACATTTTTTGTAAGCCAGTGTCAAACACAAATATTAACCAAAAAATCTACGTTTAATGAAATTTTTTTTTTTTTTAATTTTGGTGTTGGAAACTGGTTTTTTTCTACAATGACTATACAACTCTATTGGCCTCTGATTTCAGGCTTGGTAGCTGGTGTCAAGTTCCGAAAAGGGACCCAGGATGACTTGGCGCTATGTGCCTGTACACCTGCGACTTCTCCTCGAGTTCGGAGACATGCAAGCATAGTTTTGCTACGGCACAGTCTCATAGAGACAAGCGATGGTGCTGTGGCACCTTTATCAATCTGGAAGAACCACAGACAAGGTTTAGTGGTCATTTACTTCTGTATGCTGGCTGCGAGTTAACTTAAAATCCATTTTCGCTGACTGATTTTAACTGCTTTTCTTATTATTTCAGATGATGCTGATGTGAGAAGAGCATACCACACTCGTGGTGAAAGGAAAGAGGTAAAACTATTTTATGATTGGGAAAAAATAGCTATGAAAAAGTGTTGTACATATACACTGTTGAAAATAGGATTAGATGTCACTAATTCAAACATGGATTTTCAACACATTTAAGTCTAGTGAAAATTGTTTACTGCATTAGGGATGATGTGAAAATGTGATTTGGTATGCTATAATAGTATAAGCACTGAAAATATTCAAATACTTAACACACAGTGCAAGATTTAGAGTGGGATACTAGTCATACCTTACGCAACTTCAAGATGATCTTGTATGACGTCACTTAATGTCATAAAACATTTCTTAAGCTCTTTCTTATGCAGATGTTTTTGGTGAAGACAATTGTGCTTTGTGAATGGAAACTTCTGTTGCATAGTGATATCTTGAGAATGCTGTGTTAATGTTTGGGATTTAGATTTTGTCAAGTTTGTGAATGTGTGTGATTTTTGGTGTGTGAGGTTGGTACCAATGGCAGAAAAGGAAAACTAGAGAGAAACAAATATGGTGCATGCGAAGTTGGAATAGAGCAGCAGTTATGTCTCCATGAGACATATTATGATTAATTTTACCCTGGAAACTGTCAGCGAGTTTGGGCGATTATGGTTGCTGGTCCTCTGGATGAATGACTTGGTGAAAACATTGTGGTCCTGTCATGCTGGATCTGGCGCTGTGTTACAGGGGGAATTTTGTGTGGGGCATTCATCTGTGTACGAGTTGTGTGGGTTCTAGTCAACAAGACTGGGTTCTGATTCAGTCTATTATGAGTTAATTAGTAATATTTGTGAGTTATTGGAACGTATGTTAATGGTTATTGATCTTTGTGTGTCTGTGTCCTTTGTGTCGCTAATGGCCGGTCTTATCATGGCTGTGTTCGTTTTTTGATTTGAGTACGTTCGCAGTGATTAATAACACCTGTCGAATCATTGGCATGTCGCAGTATTTGATGTTTCGTTTTGAGTACGTCTGTGACATTCGTGTTCTGTTTTGATTACATAAACTGTAACACGTGTCTACATTGCAATGTACGATATCGTGTTTTCTACTATTGTTGGTGGCTATTCTTCTCAAGATGGCGATGACATCAAGTCATTTGGAAGATAGGTTGAAGCGGGCATCAGATTGCATAAACAGAGTGTTGCGTTTAGCTGCACAGGTAGTGGAAGATGTGTCACAAATGGAACTTTCCAAGGCACACTGTAGGGACTTGGTAGCAGTTGAAGGCGGAGTATGAAGAATACCACATTACTCTTAGGCCGGTATTCCTTAACAAAAAGTTAGGGTCTACATAAGCACTACCATCTCAGGCGCCAGAAAAGCAACGACAGAGACCTTACTCGCTGAGCGTATTCCTAGACGTGTTTGCGCCCTGTCCCAAGATGGTGTCAGGTAAGTAACGGCTTATTATTCGCCGCCCCGCGCCAGACTAGAAACAAATGAAGGCATGATGAGCGCTGCCGATTTACCATGGCTATAACAAGCACGTTAAACTTTGTACTTTGGAAACGTATTATTTAGCATTTGAATTTGTTTACAAAATAATTACAGTAACAAAGAGATAAAAATCACGGATTATAATGGTCACAATTAAAATATTTTCAATAACTATTTCTTGTTAAAAGTTAAAACAGTAGGTACAGTAGCCACGCGATCGCAGTGTTTCCGTTCATATTTGTATGCTGATTATGACCTGAAATGTTATATTAGCATTGGCCAATATGCATTTTTACGAGTTTCCTATTAAAGTAAAAATCACGATGATAGGCCGTCGAGTTCGAGCTCTATCGAAGTTTCTTCGGAAACACATTTCACCTTTTTTCACCCCTTTAGAGGTCGAATTTCGAAAAATACCTACTTAGTGCTCGCCTACGACCTTAAGGGAACCCCCACAAAAAATTTCACTATTCTAGGTTCAGCGGTTTGGGCTGTAGTTTGATATGTCAGTCAGTCAGTCAATCAGTCAGCTTTCATTTTTATATATAGAGATATTATTCGGGCACGTGGAATTATATTCAAAACATAATTCGCAATCACTCTTAAAATATAATATATTATTACGCCGCAACTAAATACTAAAAACTAAGGTATTGTCACGGTAACAGTGGCACATAAAGTAGGTCTCTCATCACCTCTAACGCACTAAACCGACAAGTTTTTTTTTTTTCCTTTTGTCACAGGCTATTACTTAATCATACTTCAAGCAATGGTTCTGCCATTTCATTGAACACATATCTCTAGCAAAGTGAAATTAATGCTTCAGTCGAAACTTTGTTTGTATCCAGTAATTTCATTTTGAAACAGTCTCTAATAACCTGGGTGTCGACGATACGTAAAGCTCACTTACCTTACCTTTGTTTTTTAAATATATGAAATAAAAAGGTGTTTTTGACAATTTTTGAATAACACTGATACAGCGCGCGAGCTGTTTTAAAATATGTTGCCTGTCAACTGTCAACGTCTGAAATGTGCTTTTATTTTACAATATGTTGATAGTAAATATATTGCAGATGTTTAGTGGTTTCTAAAGAAACACGATTTTTTTGCATGATTAGGGCAATGTGGACAAATTAGAATGCGTATATTAATAATGTTTACACTGCGTTATTGTTATTTTATATGCATCAAAATGAAAAGCGAAGATGCATTAGTAAATTTTAATTGAGTATAAAGTGTTGTTATGAGTGTTAAAATTATCCCGGAAAATTAATTGTTTAATTGTGTCATTTTAATATCTAACAAAAACAAAATAAGATAATATGTGCATCTGAACGTGACGACAAATTTTTATCGTTCTAGACACAATATTTCTTATTTTAATGTTAGCAAAAAAAAGTAAAAAATTTCTCACAGAACGTAAAACATTCAAAATAATAATTTTTATATATGTTTTGTATGTTATTTACAGCGAAA
>PNEQ01075036.1:0-31879 GCA_003012365.1 Medauroidea extradentata
AGGAATGAGGGTGGATCCGCGTGTTGAGCTGGCCCACCGACCAAGAAGAGCAACAAAGACACCCTGTTACCTTGAGGACTACACACCAAGATAAATTTCATAAGTAGTGTTGATGAATTTGTCAAAACCTGAAAAATAGAAATCTTAGTTTTGTAAAAAGGGAGATGTAGTGATGTAAAGGTTGGCTAACCTGTGAAGTCAGTAAACAATGTGAAGTTTTGGATGAAGGTCCATGTAACATGAAAGTAATGAGATAACCAGTGATTAAGGAGAGTAAATAAAGAAACGAAGTATAATACAAATACTAGGTAAGTTTTAATGTCTGAATGACTAATGATCAAAAAAAGAAAAATAAGTTACTAAATGTGAGGCAGGTAGTTTACTGAAATGACAAAAAATAGAATGTTCTATTTCAGACATTAAAAATTTTAAGACGTCACCATGATACTGGTCAATAAACATTCTGTTATTGAGGAACAGTTGTCATGTTGGAATTTAAATTCTTCGATGAGAGTTGTTGCAATAGTTAGTAAAGATATTTATAGTAATATAATTACATTCGTAAACTATGATCAGACAAAACTAGTTACTTGCTACGCTGTAACAAAGCTGGGGGAGTGCGAAGATAAGTTAGCTATTAAATAAATTACTGTTGCAATAGAGTACCCCGATGTTATTCCAACAGTAAACAGGTAAACAGAAAGTAACCTAGAAGTTAAAATCATTCCTTAAATGAAGACAAGTGACTACATTGTGAACGAAACCAAAGGGAGTTCAAAAGAAAACATGACAAATAAATAAATAAACACTACTCACTGGAGCTAATGTGATCATGACAACTGACAATAACAAGCCCGCTCTTAGGTCACTTAGTAGTCTTAACATCTCATGACGCCCGACAAACTCCTTCATGCAACCAGCTTCAGTAAAATAGACCGCCTCTCGTTTTAAAGAACAGAACTTATATAAACCACCCTAAACAAAAGGAAGCTACTCTCCCTTCTAGAACCTCCCTAGCTAAGAAAAATAAAGACACATTTCTTATGGCATCTTGCCCAACTCGCTACGTGGTGTGCCGTCTGCATAATGACTTCTCGGTTATTGTACTCCGATTGATAGAACACAGATGAGAAGGGGGTGGGTAGGTAGTACGCGTAAAGTCCAGTATTACCCAACATACACAGAACCCCCGAAATTTCCAGATGGCCTATGGCTAATGACCATCCATTAAGGTAAACTGCCTAGACATTGTCCCACCTACACAGCAGACAAAACCACTTAAAGAATGTACTGACTGCTGAACTCTACGAACTTCCTGGTGCGGGCTACCTCTTGCGCTCATCGGCTGTTAAGGCAGCTACGGTATGACGCCATACAATCTGCCTTTATTCAAATGAAATCTGTACTTGAATAAAATGTTTCAACTCAAAAATCAGTATTGAAAATCTGTAGCCTAACTATTTCCAGATTTGTTATCGTAAGAAGAAGGCAAATAAAATTATTTCTGTTAATTTTGCCGCTGTGACAATACTTGAGAAAAATGGAAGACATTTAAATCCCTAATAATCAGTGAGAGGGCAAGAGAGGAACATAAATAATGTTTTGTGTATGTCATGGAAAGTAATGTATGTCCAAGAAATGTTACCCTAATAGTCTTTTTCTTTGTCGGAAAGTTTCAGACACAAAAACACTGATGTATTCTACTTTTCACTGGAAAGTAAAATCAAAATAAAACCGGCAGACCAATACCTCAACTTACTATAGTGAAACTGACGAAGTCAAAAATTAAGGAGTTCAGGAAAGAATTTATGCTAGAGATTTACGGGGAAGAAACTTCATGATATGTCGATGCTAAGAAAGCTTTATGTCATGTAAGACAAATTAGGTGATTCACTCATGCAGTGATGCAAGTCCCGTGGTTTTCGTTTTTCAGTACATTACAAGATAAATTATGAGCCTGGTAAGTATTATCAAATTTTTTTCAAATTCAAGATATGGAACCAGCCTAACAAATCTGTAATAGAATTATGATTAGTCCCCAGTTACATGTAATATTTGAGGCATTTTTTGATAATAGTGATTCATGATCATTGTTTTGAATGTGTAAATGTCCTGGCTTTCTCCTACATGTGTTAAGTTTCAGCGGACACTATACTTTTCCTCACCTGCAGTCAGTATAACGTTTCAAATAGCGAGATACACACAATTTGTTTTGCAGCTCCCTTGAACCTTTATGTGTCTTTGTTATAAACATATCACATTGTGATGACAAAAAGGTGCACTGATAACTGTATGTTTTTGTTCCATCAGTTCTACCATTGCCTTCATTATTCTAATGAATGATGAATTGGTTTCTTCTCAGTTTAGTCTTTCCAAGATAAAAAAAAAATGGTAAACAATTGGAACTCAGCAATTTCATAACTGAACAAAAATATATTCTGTATGAAAACAATCTATTATATGTGACTTTGTCAGTGATGAAAAGCAACTAAGACTACAGTTTGTGAGTGTTTCTTGACCTTAGTTTTGAATGTCTGCAATATTAATTGGTAATTTTTTTTTTTATGTATTTTGTGCATAAACTGTTGAGAAAAAAAAAGTTTTACTTGAATTGTGCTGATAAATACCCTGGCATCTACTTTTTCTCTCCAGTGCTAAATGTTCTTAGGAAGAATGACAAATTTTAACAAGCTTAAAGCTCTGTTTCAGTGACTATATTGGATTACAGAATTTCTTTTTCATGAAATTATGAGAAGAAAAAGTTAGAATTTACGATTATAACACAAATTCTGTTTTTGCTTGCAATGTTGTACAAGCATGGCATTTAAACTTTAAACATGTATTTAGGCCACAGTCAGCCTGATAATAATTTTCAAATTCTTAATTTTTATGACTGATTTCAGCATAAGTAGATAAATTGAATTTGTGCTATAATTGCAAATTACATGTTGTTCTTCTAAAATAATAATAATAACAATAATAATCCAATTTGGTGATCGAAACCGAATCTTACCAAATAACTGTGTGTTCATAATGATGTTTACTGTATGTGCACGCAAACATAATTAATGGCAAAAATCACCAAATACCGTAGACATAGTCAGCATTTTCTTCCTGTAAGTAGGCCAAACCTACAACATATAAATCAGTAACAGTACAAACTCATTGCTCGCTAATGTTTGTTCCTGCCAAACTGAAGTTCACAACTTTGTACGTATATGGTTAGAGTGGAGTTACATAGTGGCTGAAGGGCTGTGTGGATCAGCAGTCAACCTGTATAACATCCCTCTCTGGATGGGCCTTTCTTTAGGCATAACTAGCACCTAGGCCCATATAACAGAGGGAGGGGTGGCACTATGCATGTGCAGTGTCTCGTTCATCTGTGCCTAATTATAGGCACTAGTCATGGGTTACTGCTATTGCTGAATGCTAGGATATTTCGTCACTCACATACACCATCTGTTTTGATTTAAATCATGGAAAGTACTGTTGCTATTATTCTTTGAGCCAAATTAAACTTGCTCTATTTTCTCATTTATAGTTATAAAATGTGAAGTGCTGCTAATAACTTTTAAAGTAATAATTTTTTATAGTTTAATGATATAATTGAATCTTTGCTGATGTTTTAATAAAGTTACAGAACTCGCTGCTAGATAGTAGCATGCATCTGGGAGGAATCACTGAATCTTTGCTGATGTTTAAATAAAGTTACAGAACTCACTGCTAGATAGCATGCATCTGTGAGGAATCACAACTGCCTTAGTGGTGGTTAGGCTAACCGCATCAACAACTGTGTTGAAGAAATCTTGACAGCTAGTTCCTTCTATTTTAAGTTTCCCTATTTAAGAGTTTATGTAGTATTGTTTGTTACTCATAATGAGTTTGGACTTGAAATAAAAACACTGTAGGTTATGTTTTCTTAACAAAATCAGTAAAATGTAACGATTATGTAATTTAGCTAGTTCTATAGCTGCTTTAAAGAATTTAACAACGTGCAAAATTTTTGCAAATGTACTTTTTTGGGGCAATAAACAGCACAGCAAAATTGTGCTTCATTTGTACCTTGCAAATTGTTTTATTTTTTTCATGGTTTTTAACTATACAAATAAAAACAAGGTAGTACAGTTCAAATGGCATAAAACAAATCATCAGCGACGTTATTTTTTCCTGCATAGCCACATGAAAATTGATGTCTTGTTATATTGCCATTATTTCCAGCCTCGTGCACTTGTACCTACATGTTCAACAGATAGGTGATGCACCTCGTTAGAACATAGGCATGTTTTGAGCTTCCGCCTGCCCCACTGAAATATTAACACTCAAAGCTATATTTATAATGCTTGTCTTATTTATATCACCCAACAGCCACCTTATACTGAGCTGCTACTATATTGATGTGAATATATTATGGTATACTCATTTTATGCCTAATAATTTCAGTGCTTCTGTGCAGTTCATGTTGACAAGTATACCAACAAACACAAGCAAAATTACAATGACATTTTAATAAAAGTATTGAAACATCCTAAACAGAAAGCAGGGTAAAGTCGAAGTAACTGTTGTCGCATGAGTTTTAGTATGGGACTGCAGATGTGTGAAACACACAATCTATAGAATAGTTGGATCAGAGTTATTGAAATAAATCAAGAAAATTAAAATGTAACCTCTTCTTTAGCTGTACCAGTTAAATAAATGTTAAAAATTTCTATGCCTCTAAAGTCTAGCCATGTTAAGGTATTGAGTTCATATTCTTACTTTTGAACTCATTCAGTAGTTATATATGAGCTGTGAATTGTTAATTAAATGTACATTTCAAAGAAAAAATGTAACATTGCAGTTGTTTTTATATTTTCCAGCAAATTCAGGAAGCAAAAGCAGCTCTACAAGCAAAAGGTTTCAGGTTCAATGATGATTGAACAACTTCACACAGCACATCATTCGAGAATCTGGCATATTATAACGATCAAGAGTTATTTACTAATAATGCGTAATTGAAAATTGTTGAAGATGTGATCAGTGGAACATACTGGGACTCAAGTACACTGACATTCTTGGTGATATTCAGTTATTAAATGTTCGCTATGCATTCCTTTATATATGAGCATTATTAATCATGACATTGTACAAAGTTGTTTGTTTACCATAGCAGCTTGTACCTTGTTTTCATGTTTTTATTTACGTTGTGAAAAATGTTAAACTGTACCTCTGAAAATTTTTAGCTTGTCGTACATTTGTAACTAGTATCTAACTGCATATGAGCTCTCTTTTTAAAAGTTTACAAAATTTGTTCAACGTGTAAACACTATTAATTTCATGAGGGTCAAGTTGTTTAAAAAGTATATCTAGCTGGAAATTTTGGAACACTACCTTGATTTTTAAATTTTTTTTTACAAGATAGAACTGATAATCACAGTTATTTTCAGAAACTTTCTTCTTCTTAGCATCATAACTGTACCCAAGAGATTACAGATGCATGCTGCCTGTTCTTAAGGAAAGGGGGAATATAAATGTTTTTGAACAATGGCAATGAAGTTCTTTGGACTGGCAGCACATTTTAGAGCTCATGTAGATTGTTGTGCTGTGGTTGTTTCATGGTAAGATTCACAATATTTTTCTCTTAATTTAAGGCATTAGTCCTATTTCAGTTGTGTTGGCTTAAACCAATTGTGTTCTTTCAGAGAGAATGAGTTGTATGTTTCAGGAATATTGTTTGACTTATTCAGAGAATGTGTAGCATGTTCGGTTTATTAAATTTCATCCTTTGATGAACATGGAAAAGTTTCTGCCAATTTCTTTTACATTAAATCCACATTGGTTGTGACAGCTAGGGGTGTGCGAAACAGTGATTTTTTGCTTCGAAGTGAAGTCTAATATTTTTCCTTCAAAGTCGAGTCAGTCAAATATTTTATTGTTTCTTCTGTGCTATGGTAGTAATGCTTCCACTTGATTCAAATGTTGCTTTATGTAGATCTGTTTTCAGCTGATTGTATAATGGCGTTGTGCCATGACAGTAAAACAGAATGCATGTATTTTGCAATAGTGAGAAAATAAAATCTTTAACATCAAAACTAATTAGAATTCTGTATTTAAATTGCAGTTTATTACTTTAACATTCTGTGAATAAAATATTTAGTTTACCTTACCAGTTAGCTTTTCAAATTTTTTAAAGCATGTTTTGCACTCTACTTCTGATTTACTCAAAAAATTGAAATGAAGTCAAATATAGCTTATTTACTGCTTTGTGCAGATCAAGACTGGAAATTTAGTCAATAAGGTCAAATAAACTCCAAATGTTAACTGCACAATTACTTGCAGAGTTTTACTAACATGTTTGAAAAATCAAAACACTTCAGAGCAAACAATATTAGTTAGATTGCCTCACATTACATATTTACCAGCTTATTGTATACCCTTATGCATCCTATATTTTCACATCTAAATTTGTTGTAAAAAAATTTAGTTAACATGAAAATGGTTGTTTCTGTAGCACAAAAGTGGTTCATCATCTCGGGAACACAAAAGTGGTTCTGTGATCTCAGGAACACTGTTCTTTGTCAAGTGGTTATTTTTCTTGGGAGCACAAAAGTGGGAGTTTTTCTCAGTAGCACTAAAGTGCTTCTTTATCTCAGGGTGCACAAAAGTGGTTCTTTGTCTCGGGAGCACAAAAGTGGTTCTTTGTCTCGGAGTATAAAAGTGGTTGTTCGAAGCTTCGAACTACCCTCAAAGTGAATGTTTAATAGCTTAGTATTCAATTTGATTTCGGAGCTTCGCACACCCCTAGTGACAGCAGTTCCAGTAGGTTTATTTATCTATTGTTACTTGCAACCATTGTTTTTGAATTGGCTTGGGACAAAATTGTAAAAATGTGTAATGAATGCTGCAGGTTTTAAGGGTCAGCATAGAAAGACACAAAAAAAGCAGTCCAATAAAGCACTTTTTTTTCCAACTATGTGAAAACATTTTGCTAGGCAGAGTTGACATTTCTTTAGCATAACAATTTGCTCTAGGATAAAAGGTACAATTTTTCGGCATTACAAATGGATGAATTACCAGAGAAGCACTACCTAAGATAAATGTCTGGTCACAAAGCTGGCAAAAAGTATTTTCTGGGATTGGATTGCAGTTATTTTCCCTGTAAAGCCCACAGGTAGGAGGAATAAATTCCATACCTTTTTTTTTTCTTTCTTTTTTTTTCAGTCAATTTATTGAAGTTTTTATATTGGGATTGATGAACATGGGATATTGAGACATCATCACTAACAAAGGTTGATTTAAAATCTTGACTAGTCTGAACCTAACCTCAATTAAGCGTTTATATCTATGCAGTTAAACTCAATTCAAGTTAAGATTTGTTCTATTGTATCAGGGTAATGCCACTCATCTTATTCAAATATAAAAAACAGGCTGAAGCAAGCACTATTTATGTTACATACTGTATTACTGTACTTATTTGGTAAGATAATAAATTGGAGGATGTGTACTTTCTGTACAGGTCTTATTGTGAATTAAATGAATCTATTTATTGTAAGTATATTAGGATTTATATTGGAAAATAAGGTTGACTTTTGCTAAACAATAATTTAATGGAATTCAAAAATTAATAAATTTTAATGTTAAGTTTTCTTTTGTAGTGAGTGAAGAGTTACAGTGAGTGAGAGATTTTGTTCAGCGTTTAACGAGATATTTAGCTCTGGTGAGGGGTGACATGAGGTGAGTATGGAGCAGCACTGGAATGAAAGGGTGGGGGGAAATGGGATATCCCCGAGAAAACCCGCTGACCAAAAGCACTGTCTGGCACGATTCCCACATCCGAAAATCCAGGGACGGACTCCGCCAGGAATCGAACCTGGATCGCCTTGGTGGGAGGTGTAGTGAGTGAAGAGATTTTGGTTAGTGCTTAACAGCAAGGCTTTCACCACTGGTGAGGAGCACCACAATGAAGGGATAGGAAAAAATGAGAATTCCTGGGAAATCCTGCTGACCAACAGCATCATCTAGCAAGAGTCCCATATGAAAAAATCCAGATCAATCCTGTCGGGAATCGAACGTGGATAATCTCAGTTGGAGGTGAGCACCCCAGCTGTTACGCCAACGATGGCCTGTTTCTGTACGGAACAGTGTTTGATAATGCTTAAGTGATTTAAAGAAATTAATCATAATATGTCAAATTCCTCATTTTATAGCTCGAATACTGCTACAACATTAGACAGAAACATATTTGTCTTGGTTGATTACTGTCCTATTCCAAGTGTACTTTTACTACCCAACATGGCCAGCTTCAGTGGTAAGGTGAGGAGGCTGCAGCAGTACTACTGATATTCTGTGCTTCCACATCAGACCTTCCATATTTTTGTTAGAATGATGAAGCAGTGATTTTCTAAAGTTTAGAGTATATGTCCACCCCTCCCCACCTTCAGTTCGTAAACAGTACTCAGTGAATTCTTATATCGTAGGGGCAACATCTGGAACTTCACACACCTTTATTTGCCACTCATCAATGTTATTATTTAGCTGTGAAGTGTCTTGAAGTGAGGGCAAGATGTGATATCACTGTATGGTTGTCAGCTGAAGTCACTACAGCATTACCTTTCGTGCTTGGCAGCTACCTCTTCTGCTACTGCTGAGTGTTACTTCTACTGATATGTCTGGAGCAAAAAAAATGTCACAGCAGCTTGGGTACATGGTAGTGCTGCCCTAGTGTATTTTCAGGTGAGTCACAGCAAAATTATTTTACATTTTATACAATATTATTTCATAGTAAATGAAAATCAAATGAAACTCATTTGAAATGATTATACTATTAGTCGAATAGATGCTGACACGAGTAGATACAGTGATCTTACACAGTAAGTCCTCGGTTTACGTTGGGGTTACGTTACTGAAAACCACAACGTAAATAGAAACGACACAAAATGTGTCGGGCCAGACACCAATGGCCTACGGGCAGCCGGAATCACGCACACAGATGTGCCAGCATGCAATTTTATCACTGACAAACAGGGAACTGACAGCGTGGGAAACAAACCAACTACTTAACCAGCTTTTCGGCATTATTTTAACCAGCTGCTTTACTACTACACTTCATAAACTGGAATATTCAATACAGATGTGTCAAGATTTACATAAGCGTTTGAAAACAGGTTGTTATTCCTCCTTTCATTAACAACAGATGTTGAGATAAAACTAAAATATTATATATTTCATGTAACAAAATAAGTTATGAATGATACCCACATTCTGCATTGAGTAGCCCGATTTTACGACCAACGATTTTGCGACAACATTCTTGGTTATCTTCAAATTATTAAAAAAATTAGAGACATCTGCTATTAAGTAAAATTAATTATTTCTTATTACGGGTGTGCTTGTTTTCACTATTAGCGAAAGTGGTACACCGTGTCTACCTGGATAATCAAAGCATGTTATTGAACAAATTTTTTACTAAAGAATGGGGTGCTGACATTAAGAGGTGTTTTAAAAAAAATATTCTTTTAAAATCTTGTTAATCCATTCATGTGACTAATTGTAAATAAACTTAAATGTACGCATTTATCAGTACGTATTTACAGTATCTACCTATGTTCAACCAGCACATCGGGGATGGGTGATAAATGCAACTCGAGTCTTTTTGCAACCAAGTGTAGTGAAGTTGCGACCGGCGTGGCTTACCACGTGCTTCCCCAGTATGTTTTCTTTACAGGATTTGTTTACGTTTAAAGACAAGGCATGCTGCAATCATGCATCTCTATATTCCATATATAATTTTACCATGGATTTTTGGCCTATAAAAATCAGCATGCCTGTGAAGTCATTACATTCGTAATGGTTGAAGAGAGATAGAAAACAGAGATAGGAGCTATGGTCACATGTCTGCTGCTTGGTCAGCTGCCTGCGGCATTGCCACACTACTGGATAAGTGCCGCCTCACTGTGCAATGCAGCCGGCAGGCAAACTTGTATTGCGGCCGTGTTATACTTTGCCGTTTTGTAGAATATTTGTGGGCATTGATATCCAGGAAATTTCCTAAATACTGTCTGTTTAATATTTATACTTTGCTTAAAAATTTTTTTTTCCTGTAGACTACTTACATACATACTCATCTTGTGTTTCTTAAAAAATAAAGGCAAATAAAAAAAACAAGGGAATCTCATTATCCGTTCATGTCTGCCCGTGTTGAAAAAGACAGGTGCTATTATGTTGCTTTTATTAAATTCTTCTTCAAGGGTTCTATGGACCCTTTCTCAAAACTTAAAAAGCACATAACAATTCTCAATCGTTTATTAACTAAAGTATTAATTATACACAACTGATTTTTTTACCATACAAAAAGAAAGATGGTTTGTTTTAGGGTGTATATATAAGTTTAAATTTCATATTCCATGATATTAAGTATTTTAAAAAAATGTTTCAAAACACAAAATTGGGGTGTTTAGTTCTTCCTTTCTGAACAGGAAAATTCAACTTTTAAGCATATTGGACTAAATTGCTAATTCTTGTGAACAAAATGGTACCATAGTTGGTAGTCATAGCATTAAATATCAAGGAAATCGTTTGTGAAAATTGGGTATTTTTGTTTGTTCAGAGCCTGCTTCGTGCTGCTTGCTGTTGGTTATTGCTGAAGCGTGGCGAGGCCAGGCGAGCGCGACAGCAGGGTGGGGAGACTGGTGCTGGAGGGGAAGTGGTTTGACGAGTTTGCTCACACTGCAACTGAAACATCCCCCTGGCCTGGTTCCTTCCTTGTTAATTTAGAATGGTGTCCGAGTGCTAGCATTTCAGTATAAGACAGTATTCTGTATTTAACTTTTTTTTCACTATCATCTTCACAATTCTCTCATAAGACCTAATTTTGCTAATGTATATGTTTCATTCTCATAAGTGGTCTGTTAAACAAACTCTAGTACTCTTCCTAATTTAATTAATTGGCATATGATTGTTTTAAATTTTTTGGAGTGAGAATATCATTAACCCCAGTTATATATTAACCTGGTTTATGTGGTTTCGTAAACCTCTTTATCGTTATACGTATCTGACGTGGTTGAGCATGTGATAAAAGTGCCGTCACAAAAGTCTATGTACATATACATTTATGCTTTCTAAAAATGGAAGAGAAAAGGCAAGTCAGGCCACTTATGGTTAAGTGCTCATAGAAGAAAAAGTAAAGCAAAAGCTCTAATCGCATACAATCAAGAAAGGTAAGGAAATATTATCTTTAATGTTTTGTAGGGAGACAAAAAACTCAACTACAAAAAACAAAACTTAAGTACATAGCTATTATTACTACTTTACTAGTAGGGAGGGTCGAGTATTTCAAGACCTCGGATGTTCCAAGGTTCAGCCCCTCCCCCCAAAACAAAATATTGCATACGCCCCTGCTAGGTACCCATCAACATGGCTAATTTCTCAGGCTTCTGCACAAAACCGATAAGACTATGTATTAATTTTAATGCTTTCGAGCATAAATACAACACAATTTAATTTAAAAAGTTTACAGAAAAGATGTGGTGGTTATAGCAATGTATTTTATAAAATTTTAAAGAGTTTTTCTCTACATTTGTCACGTAACTTCAGTAAGGGTTGCCAGATTAGGCGTAATTCCGCTCTTGGCGCTGTAAAATAAAATGTAAAATAAAATGTTAGCGGCTGCGGCCGTTTGGGCTATGAAAACAAATACCTTTGAGCTGTTTGGGCGGCGGAAACAAAGAGAAATTTATTTTCGTTTTGCTTATCACCCACTCTGTGATCAGTGATACCTGATCCGCTGTCGGCTCTAACAAAGGCGCATTACTTATACGAAAAGAGATGGCAGCTGTACTAAAGTCATATGCCAACTATCGCTAATGTTTTATTTTACAAAAAACCTTTGAAATTTTACTTGGAACAACACTCCTTAGATAGGAGTGTTATCTAATATCAATTCATTTTGGTGGTAAACGATAGGAACTTGAAGGTATCAGTTTCATTGCTAATACTGTAATCGGTTTCTTTCCCTCCAAGGGAGTGTTATTGATTTATCAAAACACAATAGTAACGATGTAATTTGGTCAGGGTCGGGCTGGAATGCCGAACTGCCGAAGACTTTTTGTACAACCATGAATCCATTTGCGAATGGCTCCATTAACTTGTTCCCCCAACAACTCAAAATTTAATCCAAAGGGTTTCATCGTTTTGTGTTCGTTTTGTGATGTTTTGTGCTGCAAATCAAAAGTTTTGTGAGCAATTCCTTTGGAAGTTACAGACCTCTTAAATCGGGGGGTACAAGTTAATGACTCTCCCCCGACAGAATATTTCACTGAAAAAATTACACAGTATTGTACAAGTTTTATGCTGAATTGTGCGCCCAGTCCCGAGTTGTGTGCGCCATTATTATTCGGTACAGCACTCTTCAAATATACAGTCACTGCAGCACCACTTCCCGCATAACGCCGATCTAAACAGAAATTTGCACACGTAATCTACTAGTTTTGTGCTGAATTGTGCGCCCAGTCCCAAGTTTTGTGCACCATTATTATCAGGTACAGCACTCTTGAAATGTACCGTCACTGCAGCACCACTCCTCACATAACACCGATCTAAACAGAAATTTGCACACGTAATATGCTAGTTATGTGCTGAATTGTGCACCTGGTCCCGAGTTTTGTGCGCCAGTATTATCAGGTACAGCACTCTTCAAATGCACTGTCACTGCAGCATCTGTCTACGCATAACGCCTATCAGAACAGAAATGTGCACACGTAATCTACTAGTTTTGTGCTGAATTGTGCGCCATTAGTATCCGGTACGGCACACTTCAAATGTACGTCACTGCAGCATCACTCACAGTACTCACGAATACCGACTACAAACAAAAATATTTCACAAAATATAGAGAGTTGTTAGTCACTTCAAAATATTGCTTACGTAAATACTCAAAAAGTTATTTTAGGATTTTTTAAAATTCGACTCCCAAGCAGTAAGTACGAAAATGTGTTTTCGATTATCCCTCCACATCTACCGAACCAATCGAGATATCAAATTGCTCTTTGCTTTAAATTGATGCTTTTGTAAATATCCCCAAGTACCGTTAAAATATATTTTCCGTATTCGACCATAAAGAGGTAAAAAATGGCTAAATTCGTTTTCGATTCAAAATCGATATATATCTGTCCAACTGATTTTTATATAACGACGTGATTTTTGTTTAATATTGATGCTTTCTCAAATACCTGAAAAGTAATTTCAGGAAATTTTGAAATTCACCACCTAAAGAGGTGAAAAGGGGTGAAACGTGGTGAAAAGTTATTTCAATTAATCGTCGATATATAGTCTTGAATCCAGCGGGCTACTGTAGGGTTTTTCACGTTTATAAGAGACACCAGTAAAGTAGTCTAAAACGTGATTTAAAGATTTTTCGAAATTCACTTTCTTTGGTGGTGAAAAGACCTTGAACGTGTTTTAGATAAATCCTCAATATCTATCGAACCCATCGAGTTAAACAGTTAATTTTTGCTTCAGGGTGATGATTACAGAAATTCGAACCTTCAGTACTGTGCAGTGGTCGTATGTGATTTTTTATGAATAATCGATTTTGATTCGACTGAACGGGCTAGCGTCGTGATTTGCACTTCAATTAGATACTTATACAAACTACTAAGATGTGAATTTTAAATATTTTGAAATTCGACACCCAAATGGATGAAAAAGCACAGCATTTGTTTTCCATCAACCCACGATATCTAACTAACCAGTAGAGATATTGAGGCGTTGTTCGCATCAGAGTGGTGCTAAGTATTTAAAAATTATATGTTAGTTTTATTACTTTATAAGATAACTTGATCATTAATAACAAAACAAAGTTTGTAAACTTTCAAGACAGACAATCCGAAAAGTAAGCACGAGCAGCGAGAAGAACTTATACATGAGTTTCACTCTACAGTAACCTATCGAGACGTGGTGTTGGATAACCTCTATGAGCCCAGTACATGAATATTATATTTTTAAATTAAATTTTATTTTCATGAATCATTCCGACGTTCTGGTACACATTCCGGGAGGTTCTGGACTCGAATTCAGTTAAATGCTGCACGTGAACGTTCAATCCTGACACACAAAAACTACAAGGCAGATCAAATCAGTGCAATTTTCATTTAGCCATTTAAAAGGGGTAAAATGAATTATGCAGTTCACTTTCCACTTAGGTCCCTCGACAATATCAGCTCACATATATCATCTCACTAATCTCAAGGTTGGGGCACTAAATACGTTTTCGCGAAACCTTTTCCCACCAAAACTTTCTGAATGTCATTAAACTTTAAATTAATATTTTGAAAACATGTAATTGAGGGCACCGTCACCAATTATTGTGCGCAGGGTAAACAGACGTTTTTCATTAACCACTTACCTTTAGGTATAAATAGTTACCCCACAACATAAAATTTGCAGAGCTTTAAATAAGGCCCAGGCGAAATCGCTGTTAGTGGAAGGGACAAACTTTAGACTGTTTTTAGCGTGGACAGCTATAGCTATTTATCCTGCTGCAGAATTAGTTCAACTAGCTGCTTGGAAGTTCTAACACTTGATGACTGAAGTATCAAGTGTACAAAGAGGTTTTTCAGTTAAAGTAAACATTATCAGTTACGAATAATACTAGCGAGCAAAGCCGCGGGGGATTGCTAGTCATTACATAAACTTAGAGTTAATATGTATGTTGAAAACTAAATATTAAATATTACACACGTTGACAAAGTCACCAAGAGTACTGAGTTTGATAATATTTTGTCCATTAAGAGTTATTTGGACCTTATATTATTCTAATTTGCGTTTGAGCCACGGAAACGGGAAGATGGTAAGTTGACTCCAACACTTGCATTAAACATAGCATCGTCTCTATGCGCAGAGTTGACGTCCCACCGTTTTAAATAAATATAATTTTATTTTTATATTTATGTGCATACAAATTAAATTTAAATCTACTACGTGTTCCTGTCTTCGGGCAGAGCAATAATGTGTGTGAGAGTAGGCCAGGGTAAAGGTTAAACTGGCGACTAGCGAGACATCTCTGTCGCCCTTCCGGCCCGAGAAATGTTTTGAGGTGATGGTGATATGAGGTGGAGCAGCGACAGAATGAGAGAAGTGGATGAAATGGAAACCACCCAAAAAACACGTCGAACCCGGATCGCCTATGCAGGAAGTGAGGTGTCTGACCACTCGACCGCCGCGGCACCTTTTGTATTTTAATTCAAGTCTGTAAAATATTTTAACAACTATCATTATTTTTAAAAAAGTAGTGAATGTAAGAATACGATAACTGAAAACCCTATAATGCCTTCATGTGAACAAAAATATTCCAAAAGCTATATTTTTGTTTCTGAAGCCTTAATTTTTTATATTTAGAAAGGGATAGGATGCCAAAATGTTGTTCTCTTACACTTGAAAAATGTCAAGGACCAGCCCTCCCTGATTGAACTTCATAAATGTAAATCAATTTAACGAACAGCAGCGTAGTGCACACAAGCTTACAACAATATATGAAGACAGGGTCCTAGGACTTCAGCCAGACATACCGAGTGAAGTACTGCCTGCCTATGCAGCGATTCGTTAGCTGCCTACTTTATATAGATCTGACTGAAGCTGGGTAGAGAGAGCCATGTTAAACTATGTTAAGTGAGATTAGAGAATTCTGTGTACCTATACACAGTATATATTACCACTGACGTCTTTGTTCACCTCGGTGTTTTAATATCCAAAGCACTTAGAAAAATAAATATTGTCATTCTCGAAAACACTCACAATTTCACACATATAGGTATTTTTCATCTACAAGTATTTATACCTGAATAAATATCCACCTCGATACAGTATAGACTCTAAGCGAGGTGACACAACTGTAACACGTTACACCCAGGTTCAAAACTCGGCTCCGGCCATCGTGATTGCCATTTTAATTGATATCCCGAAAAAGCTTCAGGCAACGCTGTTATTATACCTTAACAAAGGGCCATGGCCAACTCCTCTCCCAGCTCCTGCCATTGTTTCAAGTATAGAGACGCCGTCGCTTAATGACCTCGCAGCCAACAAGACATAACCTTCAATTCAGGAAATTGTAACGAACCGTAGTCAGTCACACAAAATATTATCGCTCTCAAAGGGAACTGGCGTGCAGTGGAACTTATCAAATCCCTAATAAGTATCTGAGAAACATTTAAGCAATATATCACATAGTGAAGACAGTGAAATTGAAACGTCAAACGTAACAAATACATTCATCAACAATTTTACTAAATATTTTTATGCAACTGAAATAAATTATTTACTGACCACACCATATCATGTCTCCTTTCGCAAAAAAATAAATTAAAAAAAACATTATCGAAAACATATGGCAACAAAATGTGGAACTCAGCACAAAACAAAAATAATATTTGTGTAGCTTTTTGTTTGGATAGCCAGTATGCTGCGAGAAATAGTATATGTAATAAGTGCTGCACTAGAAATAAAACTGCAAACAAAACTCAGGACAAGTCGGCCGATAAGTCTAGACCACGGCCGTAGAAGAACAGGTCTGGACACTCGCCTGGATATTTGACCACCTTGTTGTTTGGCTGTGGTTCACCAAGTTACCGAGAATATTGTGTTTTATTGGCGCTGATGTTACGGCGGTCGGACTAAACTCCGCCCACTTCCTTTCCGCTAAGATATACAATTTATCAAAACGTATTTTTTTATCAATTTATGAAATACTTTTTTCTCTCACAAATTTAAGAGAATGCTCCAGCAATCTTTATTTACATTATAAATTTAACAATGTAAAAAAAGTGGACGGAGTTTGAGTCCGACCGCCCGGAAACCAGCGCCAAAAAGTACGACATTCTCGGTAACTTGACGAACTACAGCCAAACAACACGGGGGTCAAGCAAAATACATTGTTAGATAGGCGAGTGTCCAGACCTGTTTTATTCTACGACCGTGGTCTAGACTCATCTTGCTGTCTTCTCAAAGCGACTAAATGACGCATTTTGTCTTGAGCAGCTGATAGAGACTGGAAATCGAGCAGCCGTATGAAAAAAATCAATCAATATTTCCAATATTTAACAGTTTACAAAAAAATATAAAAAATTTGTAAAAATCAATTTAAAAAAACTCATAAAAATCGGAAAAATCTACAAAACTCTAAACGTAGACTAGTAGGCGTAAGAAAAATCAATGGGTATCACCAATACTAAAATTTAATTTTTTTGTAAAACCCATAAAATCGTAAACAATCATATTTCGTAAAAATAAAAATAAAAAAACTGAAAAATCTGGAAAAGTTCTATAAAATTGTAAACTTGGCAAGCGTATGAAAAATCAATTGATATTGCCAATTTATAAAAACTCATTAACTGTAAAAAATATTTTTAAAAAACGTAAAAAATTCTATAAAATTCTGAACAGAACCTGAATGAAAAATCAATCGATGTAAACAGCAACTGGAAAACATTTTTAAAAAAATTTACAGTGGACTATCTCTAGTGACTTAAATTACGTTATTCAAAATACATAAATACAACACAAAAATTGTCCATGTTCGGCGTATTGTGTTTTATTTTTCTAAAGACACGGATATTTATAGGAACAGTTTGATTATTTACGCAACAATTTTTATAAACAGAAAGATTATTCGCAAATTTCACTTTTCCTAACATTAGATCATAGTGCATGTCATCTAAAATTGTATTATTATTATTTTTTATTTTAGAACAAATAAATACCCCATTGAGAATACATTGTTGTTAGTATTGTCATGTCATTCTTTTAATGAAAATAAAATATTCAAGAAATAACATTTTTTGTAAGTAAACAACGGTAGTTGTAGTAAATGCAAGCAAACGTGCAGCCAGGCAAAAAGCCTAAGCCATTGCGGGTCGCTACACGGACGGCGAGAGGCGCTGTACCTGCCGGCTGCCGCCTCGTCTCGACATGCCTCGGTTAGCTTATTTCAGCAAGACCCTTCCTCTCGAAGAGATAGGCGCACAATGAGAGAGGGGAAGGAACAAGGCACATAGCTCACACCCCCACCACTGCGACTTCCTCTAGACACATCATTGTGATGAACCGCGCCCCCGGCCCTTAGCCACGCTCTTAGCCTGCTCGAACACGTGGCAGGGAGAGCTATCCTCAACCCTAGGCCCACATAATTCTTAAGCCTTCCAAAATAAAGGTGCAGGCATTATGTGATGGTGACCATACACATGTAAACACAAATATATTTAAGCCAAAACCAGTATTTAAACTTAGGTTTTAACTTTTTAGGAGTCAAAATTAGTCAGCATCAGTTTTGCGACAGTAGCAATTTGGAGTCAGTAATTTTGGGAACCGTCGGGTATCATAAAATCGGGGCTTCACTGTTAACAAGCGACTGAAGCAAGGCCAAGGGCTTTACAGTGTGGGGAAGGGGAATTACTGTGTCGCCACTAGAAGGAGATAATGCTCCATCACGTTAGTGCAAGTGGGGAGGCAAGTAGTATTGCATCACCACGTGGAAAGCAGGAAGCGTCTGTCATAGCGTATGGTAAGATAGGGTGACGCACGTGCAGCTTACACTACGTAGCACAAGTAACAATTCTGAATTATAGACTGCTTACATTGAAATATTTGTACTCTAACATTAGCAACATCCTGCCAAAATGTGAGGTTGATAATAGAAATTATAAAGGACTGCAATGTTTTGTTCACAATTGTCTGTGCCATGAACCAAATAACAGTAAGTTGCTTTTTTTATCCCCAGTAAGGAGGAAACCTTTAAAATTTTATTTCATTTACGCAGAACTTTGTGCATACCTAATCACAGAGTAAACACTTATGCAAATAATTTTTAAGTTACATTAATGCACAATTACGTTAATGCATAGAAATGTGTGCACCAGAAAATTTAAGTCGAAATGCGTAAACTACCAAATATGAGGTATGAATATTTCTGTTAACATTTTTTCAAACTCCAAGAAATGATTTATAAATTACTGATATGCCAGTATTGTGAAATTCCCCTAGCATGAAAGAACATAATGAGTACAGTACTAGCAAAAACTACAATTATTGATTATACTTGGTCATGTAACAATTGTTAGGAATTTACCACATTGGTATTGAACATTTCAAATTTTTAAAAGCAAAAATCCAGAAACAAAGGTATATTATATTTATTAGTTACTGTACTCTGTTGATCACATATGCCATGGGAAATCAGTCAACTTGAATTCAGCATTTCATTTGTGAATAGTTTGTAATAAAGGCCAATGCGTGCTTCTAGGTTTGGGTTTTATAAATTGAGTGGTATATTTTGGAGTAACAGCAGTCTAAAAGATTCGTTTACAGTCTTTTTGAGGCTGGCATGCGGAATTATAGCATGCAACGTCAGTTTCCACACACGGTTTGCTGCGATATCTTATTGCCTACTCCCGCCCCCGAAATACAGATAAACCCCACCATAACTAGTATGGTCTACAATGAGACACTCACTATCACAAGAATTTTCAGATCCCCCAACACGCCATGTATGAAAAACCAAGTTAAAACATTTGTTTACGCGTGAACTTCAACAATATTGTTCGCTATTACGATAGGCTAGTAGCGATAACAGTCGATACCTCGCACATTCATGTACCAATATCGCACACTCGTGGTGCGGCAATTTTCAAGCTTCAGCGGTGGTTGCATCTATCACTCACACACGTGGCATTCTAATGCTGCAACTTCAAAACTTCGGTCGTGTCTGCAACTCCCAACTCGCATTTGTGATGCGGCACATGTGCATATCTGTCGATTTTTGTACACATTCTTACTCCTGCTCACCTGAACTCAGTCTGTTTCTGCCACGGGCAGATCGTAGTGTCTCATTGGTTTTGGAAAAGTTAATGCTGTACTTATTTTAGATAAATTACGTGGCTATTTAATAGAATTTAATTTTTTTTTCCATTTTGCAATGGCAAACGTAAATCACTCGATATTGCTATGAAATTGAAAATTACCGAGTGCGAGGTGGGGAATATCAGTAAAAGTGAGATTGGCAGTTGATACAATCTGCAACCCTCCACACTGTTCAAGATCCTTTTAATTACAAAATAAAAGCTGCTGTTCTGCAACAAAATGTGCCAACAGGCAATGAAAAATTATATGTATATACATATTACAGACCATTCTGATCTAGAGGATGTGTTGTTTGAATGGTTTAATCAACAACAATTTTCTGGTGTGCCAATCAGTGAGTCTATGCTAAAATCCAAGGTGTCGGAGCTATCTACAAATGAAAATTGAAGATTTTAAGTGTAGCGAGGGCTGGCTGCACCAATTTAAAGTGTGAAAAGGAATAACACAAAATGTTGTGTCTGGGAATAGGGAAGTTTAAGTGATCAGGCGGTAAAGAAGTGGGAACTTGTGCTCCAGGACATTTTGAAACTGTATGACTAGACATTCATAATGCCAATAAGTCAGGCATATTCTATAATCTTTTGCCTGACAAAACGCTCACGACTAAATGTGACCCATGCAAGGGTGGCTTCATGCTTTTGATGCCAGGATTGGGGTGTAAAATCACATTTGTGCTGCTAGTTGACAACTGTCCAGCACATCCAGCAGTTAAACTGCGAAATGTTGAACTTGTGTTGCTCCCTCCAAATTGCAGTAGTGTTTTACAGCCACTAGATCAAGGTGTTTTCAGCCCTGTAATACCCTTTCTGCTCCATGTTGGTGCAGTATGTGATATGAAAAATTGAATTGGGATAGATGCTCACAAAGTGGAATATATTGGATGCAATGTGTGCAATTGTTGTTGCATGGCGTAAAACAGCAGATGCATTGGCTAAATGTTTCCGACATGCGGGGTTCATCACCAAGCCTACTGAAGAGAATGTGGGAGATCCAGCTGTTGAAGAGACTGGGAGATCCAGCTCAGCCTTTGCAAGAGCCAGAGTGTTGGGAACAGTGAAGAAGTTGGAAGTGCCAGTCAACACTACAGAGTTTGTTTTGACTGATACCGATGTGTTGTGCAGCGAAATGAGCACCAAGGAGCTCACTAACTTTGATATGCAGAAGAACATTTCTGATGATCACGATGAAGGTAGTGAGCCAGTACAATCACCAACTCGAGCAGCAGTTACTGAAGATCCCCAAGTTCTGAGCAACTTCTACGACGGATACGACACACTTTCATTGTGTCGAGGAATTTGTGTTGAAAGATGTGATTTTTTTTCAAGTACCTCAAGTTTGTTTTGTTATCTAGTGCATTTTATGACATGTTTTATAAGTGTGTAAAATACAATGGACTGTACTGTGCCATAAAATAGTGGATGTAATTTTGTAACATAATATTGCATTTTCACCATAATAACCAGCACCCCGGTTTTTCGTAAACCTTACCCGGATTTAAAAAAAAATTTTTTTTTTTCCTTGCTCTTATATTGTATTAATCAGAGTGTTAAAAACTGTTGGGAATATAATTCCCTGACTTTTCGCACCCAAATTGAAAGTTTTCTGTCTTAGTTACTAATTTTTTTAACCAATACTTCTGTATATTTTTAAAAGAAAACCTTTTTTCTTTGTCCAATTCAATGCACTTTGCACACAGTACAAGTTTAATGTACTACAAAGTATAACATTCATGTTGGTTTGAAACAATTCTTGCAATGGGGCAATGTAATATTTCCATGAAAAATTCATGCCTCCGAAAACACAGAGTACATAGTAAACACACTAACATATTTAATGTGTTCCATTTTCAAAAAGCACAGTACCATACAAAATAATTACACAAAAAAAATTCCTTGAAAAACGTAATTGTATGGCTATTGTACAGGTATTTACAGAGAGATCCTGTGCAGTGTGCTTTGGCTATGCCCCTGTAAAGCAGCTTTTTGTAACTCTACAACCACCTGGCTCCCCCCTCTCCCCCCCCTTCCCACTCAAGGGTTCAGCTTCCATCTCCAGTCACATTAAGTTCTTTCGCATTGACACCTCACCCCTCCTAATCACAAGCTTGCTCTAAAAATAGAATTCCACCCACCCGTTCTTTCCAATAGGTGACTGTGAGCTACAAATTAAAGTTGATGAAAACAAGAAAGAAAGAAAACAGCATGGCAGGATTCAAGTATGCTTTCTCATGTTACAAAAGTTTGTGCTACTATTTTACAAGTCCTTTTCACACATCTGAACCAACGGAGTAAAGTGCACGTAAAAAAAAGGCAGATACGTTATTAGCCTTCGTAAAAAAAAAAACCACTGACTTGCTATCAGCCTTCCGCATTAGCAGGAAGCGTAGGGCAGTAAACTATGAATAGCTTACGGATAAAAGTGACACAGCGAGCACAACCTGGTGGCTATTTGTAGCTTTCTTCTTCTGAGAAAATAGCACGTTATGTCCGGTAAAATATAACTGATACGACTTCACGCTTGCCAGTCCACGCTACTTCAGTCACGTAGGCCTCATTTTAACAGTTTTTAGATTACCTGGAAAGGAGATTGGGGCTGGGAAGTTTCCCCGACTATTCCTCAACTTTTTCAAGCCACTAAAATTCCCGACTATTCCCAGTTTTCCCCACCCTGTTAATTTAAAAGTCATAGTCTACGCCAAGACACAGCGATGTATTTGAAAGTGTAGGATAGTAGTGCTGTCTGCACCACAGCCAGATGCTGCATAACTGGCTGGAGCACGTGACCATAGACAAGAGTGGCAGCAGCTGTGCTCTTGAACCAAGCAGTGTTGCAATGCATAGCCACAGCTGCATTGCAAAGCGTGCTAGACAGCGGCCTACAGTTGCAGCACATTTTTCATCATGCAGTATTATTTTACATTGTGGGAAGTAAACACAAGCAGCGAACTTTCTTGAAGGGAAAGCAAAGTACTAATTACACAGCAGGTGTCAAATTCAAATCAATCTGTATGTTACCACATACGCTAGTGTATAGCACGCACTACAATTTTTTGCAATAATGTCTAGGGAAAAAAAATGTAAGTGCCTTGCTAGCATGGAAAAAAAACTCACGGTAGTAAGAGACGAGACGGCAGACAGTGAAGCAGCCGGAGGGAGGCTACGATGGGAGGGCCAAGGGGGGAGGCTGAAGGAAATGTGGCTGACTACAAAGAAAAATGAGGAAAGTGAACATTCACACTGGCTAAAAGTGTAACGGTGGGGGAGAGTGATGGGGTTGAGGCTTGTCCCTCCCTTCTCTGCAGCTATCCATAAATTGCCTGCCAAGATCACTTGCTGCTTGCCAGCACTTGCATACGTGTATGAGTGGGTGTGCCAGCAGGACACACACTCTGCTGTTTGCCTGCTGCTTCCAGCACGTCTCAGACACGAGATAACATGTCAGGACAGCAGCTTGCTTCTTTTATTATCTACGAGACACCTCTCCTAATAAAAAAAAAACAGTGTCACCCTTTATTTTTTTTTTTCCCCTTTCCCACGGAAAGATAGCTGATGCAGAGACGTCAAAATTAACTTCTCATATTGCTTCTGCCCGCCAACCACGAACGTTTGTTTATGCCACGTCAAATTGTAGAGCAGCATGCTTGTAACTGACAGTTTAAACATAAAAACTAGTAAACTTCTAGCCATCTTCAGACAAGTTTTTAATCCGCGTATTGTGTAAACACTGAGTAACACTCAACAGGAATGTGGATATGGACAAACAAAAAAATTAAGGGTTTAGAAGTGACTGTTACAGCAGAGCAAAGGTGGTTGGGAAAGGGAGAAAAAGAAAAGAAAGAGAGGAGTAATGATGGGCGAACTGCACAGTGAGAAACATTCTCTCTATCTCTGCCTCCCACTCGTGAGTCATGACACCAGTCAGCTTATGACTACAACTCCGCCTGCTCCCCCCCCCCCCCAGCTATGGCTTTTTTCCCAAGTATATTTTTTTGTTATTTCCATGCATAGCGCGTACCCCTCAATTTTTATCAGTTGTTCGGGTATAAAAGTGCACGCTATACATGAGTAAATACTGTATTTATTTTGCTTCACAGTTTTGTAACAGAGCCGTATGCCTTGCATTTGGAGTAAATTGAAAGTTAGTGCAGGCTGGAGAAAACAGACTACTGAATTTAACAACAAAAACAATGAAAGCATTGTGTACAATTTAGTTGGTAAGTGAAGTTATCCTTAATATTTATTTATTTATTTTTTTGCTTCCTGTACTTTTAGGTTACACCCCTTGTTCTTTAGATAATTTTATTTAATAAAATGTGACTTATTTGAGATAAAATACAGTGTTCCTCTATATTTATTTGGGGCACAGGGCAAGGAGGGCCGCAGAAGGTGCAGGTACTGCAGATAAAACTTCCTTTACACTGTCTCGAAACTGGGTACAAGCCTGCTTCACACGATGTCACCGTACATTTTCCTTCTCTATATATCACAATTTTCCATGAAAAAGTTGTGATTTTTTGTAAGGTTTCATGAAACTACCTTGTTATAACAGAGTTGTCGCTATTACCAAGCTCGCTATTACTAGATTCTACTGTATTCCTAAATAGGAAAATTATTATACTTGCAATGTTGTGATGAAATACATCCACTGCAAAGCAGGTTTTATAGTTTTCAAAATGTGTTATAAATGTACAGTGAAACTCCTTTATAATGAGCCCTTTGATTAGGCCTACTACCACCTCTCCATAACGACCGTATTCTTGGGAACCGTGGGAGTCAAAATAGGGGTTTTACTGAATTTTAATGACCACACCTCTATAACCATCCTATACTCGGGAACCGAGACGGATCATAATAGTGAGGTTCCAATGTATGTACTGAGTTCATCACTAACATCATAATTTCTGTAAATATTCTGCTAAAAACTGGAATGTGAATTTTCACTTACATTAATACTGTGTGAATTTGCTTCAAAGCTGTAATGAAATGCGCAAACAATAGTTTAAAACATGCATGAAGTAACAATTTCACATGTTCCCATTACAATACTAACATTGAGCTGTTTTAATTTTGCCTCAATTTTTTGTCAAGTGTTCATTGTAAAATTGTTAACTTTGCAATACCAATGTAAATAATGTTACAATTAGATTACTGCTGGAAAAAAATTTTCAAATGGCACTTCACTCCACTCCACTGGCATGTTGATGTCACTTCAGATATTCAATACTCTCTTAAGTTATCTGCATTAAACACACTAAAAAAATTGAGGAACTAAGTAAATATTCAACAGATAAATTATAAAGATTACTATACAAAAATTATTGCTACAAAATTTATTTATTTTTTTAAGGATTTGTAACTTTCATAAAACCACAGAAAACCTGTCATACAGATATAAATTAGAACATTAAATAATGCACACCATTTGTGGTTGTGACAAACATTCTGTGCAACATTTTTTCACCTTAAAACTTGAGAATGTTCGACAGGGCAGAAGGAACTGAACACAATTGCTTCCCTGCCTGGTCCAGCCAGTCGCTGAAAATTGTTCACTCACACACATGTACACTGCAGAAATTCAGAGTTCATTACGCATGTACTGTGGCTTAAGTTCTTCTATCCTCTTAATAAAGTCTGTTTTCTCAATGCAGCCATCGCATGTCTCATCCCAATCGTTTAAGATCTTCCTCAAGTCCCGCACCTTCAACTTCTTCAAGTCCACTGTCTTCAAATCAATTGTCTTGTCTGTAACAAACGCATGCAACTTATTAGTTTCAACTCAAGTTTGCTTTATCAGCCAGTTAAAAAATACTATCCATTTCTCTTTTTGTTTTTAATATATGGATTTCATCACTTAAATTGAAGTTCTTATGATTGACTTACAAATCCTACAGAACTGAATTTGTCCAATATATATTTTTATTTTAGCGGGCTTTTCGTCTCATTCACAGCAAGGTCATTTGAGACCATTACATAAAACTTTACACTAGGACAAAACTGGGAGTTTAACGCCTTGCTCTTTAGGTTCTCTAAAAAACTAGTCTTAAGGACCGTATCTATAGACCTCTTTCGAATGACAACCAACTGCTCACCAATGCTTTCTCTATGGGGATAGCAGTTGGATGTCATTCGAAAGAGGTTTATAATATCGGCCCTAAATGTGTTACCATTGCACTACTTTGCTAATTGACAGTAAATTTATTCCTTTGTGCATGGCTTGCATATTATTTTATAAACACATGTAACTAAACTTTGCATGCTGCTACTAATTACTGAAATACAGTCATATGTACCCTTGCCACGTCCTTGTTTCATTGGTGTTTTAATTACTGATTATGTTGCAAAAGGTATCATTAACTACTAAGCATCTATATGTAGCTACTGGGACACAAGTAAAAGGGTCAAAACTGACATACTGGAGTATCACATTCAACAGAGTTTCTCACTCGATTAGGTTTAATTCATGGGATGAAATAATCTCAAAAGCTCATCACATTTACTTACTTTTAAGAATCAGTGTTGTTCAACTGCACCTAGTAAATTTATTTTTAAAATGTACATTTATTTTCAGACGATTTAGAGAGTCAGTTGTAATCTTAATATATAAAATGAAGTGTCCTGACTGACACACTCATTCATTAATGCACAGCCCAAACTGCTTGACCTAGAACCAAGAAATTTTAAAGGAAGCTTGACCTTGCCCCATAGGCACCCACTAAGAATGGATTTTTCGAAATGCGATAATTAAGTGAGTGAAAAGGGGTGAAATGTGTTTTCAAAGAATCCCTGATATCTCATTAACCGGGAAAGCTATCATACTTTTCTTAATTTCAAAATATTTCCAAAACAAATGCATATTTGTAAATTTTTCGATTTCGTGAAATTTGAAAATTAAGGGGGTAAAAAGCCGTAAAATGTGTTTTTCATTAATCCGTGATTTCTCCTAAACCATTTCAGATAGCGAGGTGATTATTTTCTTTAAAATGATGCATAAGTAAATATCTAAAAAGTATTTTTAGAATTTTTTGAAATTTGTCCTTGAAAGCTCTTAAAAAAGTAAAACATGTTTTTAATTAATCCCCCTTATCTCCTAAACCAGTGGAAATATTGAAATGGTTTTTGCTTTAAAATAAACATTACATAAATATCAAAGAAGTAATTTCAGGATTTTCCTTATTCGACCTTGGAAGCTGTTAAAAAAAAAAGTTCAAATAATCATCTGTACCGCTTATACTCTGAGATATTGAGATGATTTTTTGATAAGAATGAAGCTTATGTGAATATCTACAAATGAAATTCAATAATTAAGGTCTCCCGAAAAAAGAGAATGATCATGGCAAAATAATTCAACAGTTGTTTCTTTTTGCCAACCTACTCATAAATAAAACCTCTGGACTGTAGCCTGTACATACAAAAGAATTATCATGGCCTGCCTTTAAGCATTCACTCAGGTATTGTATAAAGTTTGTGGTGTGGGAGGGGTTAGGTTACGGGTTCGCATCCCGTGCAAGACTTTGCTATGGGAATTACTATGACATCATACAAGCATATTGCGTGTGCTCTTTACACTGAGCTAAGACAATTTAGTTCACTGTTATTGAGTACGCTAGCTGTTAAATGCATTCATCACATATTTTATCCTGAGTTACTGTTTACATTACTTAATTTCACGCGGGCAAAGCCGCAGCCGGGCAGCTATATTATAGAGAAATAAGATGAATTAAAAACAAAGATGTTCTGCAATTGAAGTACGCTCAGCAAGTGGACTGGATAAAGCTGTTTGTATTTGTTGTTTTAAAGAAATACAGAGAATATAGTAACACCATCAATTAATAGGTAATTAAAAGTTAGTGACTTTTCCATAGTACACGTGGGCAAAGCCGAAAAGGGACAGCTAGTATAAACATATTACAGATTAATTTTTTTTTAAAATAATTCAGAATTGTTGTTTAATTTGCTAATAGTTAATTTAAATTAAATAAAAATGTTTACGGTTAATTAATGTATTGTAGTTAGTTGAAACGCCTGTTATCAGTTAAATATTATTTTGTTTTATTTGTTGTGCAAGGTTAGGATACCCTTCCATTTTTTTAATGCAAAGAGCAATTTTTGTGTTTGTTTACTAGGTTGCTAAGGCATATAGTTTTGCTTTAGGTGCTCAGCACAATAAATTCATGTTTTTTTTATCTCGGATTACAAAAAAAAAGGGTTTTAAGAAGATTTTTGAGTCAGTTCTTGGTCCTTCAAAATTTACAGCAGAATCCAGGAAAATGTAGACTTCAAAACCAGCATAACATAGTGTAGTCTAAGAGATAAACTGGACCAAGTTGTAGAGATTGTGGTAGGGAGCGAGGGCCATCTGCAAGAGGCCCCAATCAGGCGTTCAATTAGATAAATTTGATGCTGAGCTACAGGTTTTCTGCCCGAGAGACGTGGCATCTCTAGCACCATGTCTGATTCTAACCACAGCTCCTGACTGAGGGCCGTATGACAACCAACTGCTCACCAATGCTTTCTCTATGGGGATAGCAGTTGTATGTCATTCGAAAGAGATTTATAATATCGGCCCTAAGTCTAGAAGAGTACTGTAAGATGTCATCAATTTTTTTAATGCATCCCCGGAACCCAACCAAGAATTCAAGGAATTAACTTAATCTACTAGTCAAGTCTGGTTGCTCAGTGGTCATTTTTCAAAAGTTCATGATCTGCCAGCTTAGGCCTAAATTGCTAACTGAAGAATTTTTTTGTTTTACACTTTTTTAAAATTTTTTTAACAGTACTTTCAGCATTTATCTATTTTGTGTCATTCCCTGTGCTGCACTTATGTTTAATTTAAATGGCAACAAATTTGAACATTTTAGCTACCTTTTAAAATTGATTAATTTATATTTTGTAAAGAAGGATGTAGGATGTTGATGGTGTTGAAATGCAACCTCATATATATGTCAGAAAGGCAAAAGCACTTAAAAGCACAGTAATCACAGTATATCTCGTAATAACTGTTCAGACATCTTTACCATACACAGGCCTGCCGTTTTAACGGATATTTAAAGGTTAAAACGGACGGACAGATAATGCTAGATGTTCACGGATATTTCTATCAACAGTAGACACAATAATTAGCGACGCACCTGAACAGATTAACAAGATTTCTTAATTTATTTTTTTTTTTTGAGAAAAAGGCAGAGTATAAACAAGTAAGTACAGGAAACATTTACAAATTATTTTACACCAACATATATCTTAAAGAAAAATTTTTTATAACTTCTCATAATGGTCACCCCCCCATACTTTGGCCCAGAAAGTTGGTAAAATACATGTTTATGTGCAATGCCATGATGCAAGCAAACTACATCACATTCAAGGCCATAGATAAACTCATGCAGATAGTATATTCATTTTTCAACAATAAGTAGCAGGTTCAACATGTTCATAGTTTCTCTAAACTTGTTCCACAAATTTTTACAAATAGGAAAACTGGGGAAAGTTTTACTGCTGTTTTACCATAACTGGTTAGAAAATAGTTCATTATGTAAATACATTAATAGTAGATGGTTTACAGTATAATATCTTAGTTTTTCACAGTATTATAATAATTTACTATGTATATATATATATATATATATATATATTTTTTTTTTTTTTTTTACCATCAAAATTTTACAGCAAAAATTGTCTAAAATACATCAGAAAAGTACGTAAACATAAGTTGGAAACATTACAGGATTTTTTAATGCTAATTACAGGATTTTGAAAACTAACTTGGTGGCAGCCCTGCCATACTAGAACATAAATTTAAAATTATGTAACATACACATTAATCAATACATGGGTATAACAGTGACATACAAATTTGCTGTATGCGGGAAATTGTATTGTTTCTACATACAAAGTTGCAGTTCAACACCATCTATGTGTAACAACACATTTTACTTTTGGCACTTTAAGTCTTCAATTTACTTTGATTAAATTAAGAAACTTTCAACGCCAGTTGCATGATTTATTCCAGTACTGAACGTAATTTCAGTTGGCTTTGTTTAGAGTGCATCATTGCGTTGTACCATATCCGAAAGTTTCCAAGGCACCCATAATTTATTCATGGTAAATTGTCATTTTTCTGTTTATGTGTATGTCAGACAGTGGTTGATTAAAAGCCATTTTTCTTGTAAGATACATTTTTTAATGGCATACTGTATTGCTCTGGAAAAACTGCCCTTTAACACAAGCTGCACCATTCATTTACAATGGAAAATTACAAAATAGAAAAACCCTGAATGCAAGTCTCAGGGAAAAATATAATGTTTTGTATAACTTTTATTTATATTAAAAGTGGATTGCTATGGTGAGCACTCGTGCAATTCCTCATTCACCTTCCACAAAACTGACATCCCTTGTTTCGTTGTTTAATAAAATACTCAAATTGCTTCTCTACATCACATAAACACACTTGTCTTCAGCTAAAGTACTTTCAGCAAACAATCTTGGTTTAAAGTAACTGTAATCTTCTAATCTTACATGACACAATATTATTATTTTTACTTTTCTTTTTATATCTTATATAGCGATTTTTTCATTGATGGAGTGTGAGGACTTGCTATGTCACAGGCATTTGTATTGTAATGTACACGTATCTGGGTCTGATGTTTGATAAAATAAGAGCAGTTGTATGTCCTAATGTTTTTTTGCAATTTTAATATTTTTGCTGGCATTAAATATTAAACAACCTAATACATCAATGGGAGAATTCAAGGCCAGTCAGCCAGCTGTTTCATGGCAATGAGTAGGAAGGAGAGGATTAGGCTTACATACAATTACAGTATGGGGGAAGGGGGGGGGCAGTTAGCGGCAGGCAGGGAGGGAGGCAAGTGGTTGTTATGTAGAAGAGATGAAACAGATCGGTCAGCAGTCAAGAATGCATTGTGGAGCAAAAGCTAGGCATGATACGTGGCGTGTGTAGTGAATGACATGAAGTCTTTGAAGGAGGCGGTTGTTTAAAGGATTACAAGAAGATGTTAAAGACATTCTTGTAATTACAGTATTTATGTGTATATAAGCCCCTAATTTTTCCAATAGTTAAACTTTAAATAAAAGGGAGGGGGGAGGCCTGTGTGTGCAATTTTGAAAAAAAAATAAAAAAATAAAAAACTATCTTTTTTTCAGAAAAATTTAAAATTTGTCAACATTAGGTATGTTTTAATGCTGTACTATTTCTATTTACGTCCTCTGTACGAAAGAAAAAAAAAATCTTACTAGCACATAATAATAGGGTTCATTGTTTTATGGTAATTTATTTTATGCAAACAAATTCAATAGGTAAGAAAAACGCATCACTTCCGTGTATCAAAACCACGGGAACTATTGGAACAATTTGCAAGAACTTGCATAATCTGGAGGTAAAAAAAACCACCTACAGTCGAACCCCGCTACTAGGACATCGGCAACTATGACAATATTCTCAATCCCCTTCAAAAAAAATTTTAAAAATTAAAATCGAAAAGTGCATTTATTAAAAATACTATTTCAAGTAGGAAAGACGTTTTAAAATACGTCTGTAAGCGTGCAATAATAATAGAGGTGGTGTCCGTTAATAAATAAGTCGCAGCTATTAAAGAAAAAAAATCGGGGGAAAAACTAAAAACGTTTGCTGAAATACATTTAAGCCGCGCGCCTGGATATAGGCCATTCGGAATAAAGTGAGCACTAAAGATTTAACCTTTGAAAAAAATCACTAACCGTTACTGCATATACATCACCACTAACAAGAGTTACTTTACTGCTTGTATGGTTGGTAGCGATTTATTGTACGTAGTTCCGTGTATTTTCCTATTTGAATACAACATTAGTGAAATAACATATGACGAAATCGACCTGTCTGTATTTAATACACTTCAAAATATTTACTTATGATCTTATTGACATTCATACATACATTATAATTAGACTGGATTGGCGCGAGAATTATGTGACGCTATCATCGACCTCGACTCTACGTGGCCGTTATA
>PNEQ01075036.1:31979-44196 GCA_003012365.1 Medauroidea extradentata
AAATGATGTGAAACCATCGGTAATCTGTATATTATGTTTTACGTTTGCCAGCCTAACAACATACTTTTTATTTCACATGTTAAGAAAATACGTTAATTATTGTTTCTGAAGTGCGTCGTCGTTGTTCGTGGCAGTAGAACTGAACGAAACTTGAATTATTGAATAGCGTGTGTCATGTCTGTTGTAGTGGCGGTTTTGCATTACAAATTCAAATAAAATATGCCCTCATTTACGAGATGCGTAACGGCAATAGCGCGTGTTGTTTATATTAGTCGATGGACAGAAACCAGACATTAACTCGCAGGTATTTATAACTAAGATTACTTGTTTTATACTATCTTACATTCAGCCCCCGTGCATTTAATGAGTAGATATTGTAGCTAAAATTTATCGGAGCAGTTTAATGTAGTTGTAAACATTGCACGACTATGTAAATAAAAGCACGTGGCATTATTTGTGTTTACATCGGCGGAAAGATATAAACTGGCAGGAAATAGAAATTAATCAGGGCTTTTTTGAGTGTTCACTTTATTCCGAATCACCTATAGGTAGGCTGCGCGCCTGGTAAGTTAGACCGTGCACACAACACCGAAGATAAACAGGTAATGTGATGACACATCTCTCTTCCATCCTCTTTCTCCCTCTCCGTTTCTGCTCCTACTCACACCATGCGCACTGTCTACTGCCTACACGTCAAGGCTGTTCACGGTAAAGTGAACACTTTTGAGCGCCTAGTTACCGTTTTCTCTCTGCTGATTTGCATTCTTCCGTCGCCTATTTATGATAAACATTTCCGTTTTTATATTAGACATAGCATATATTTTAAACTCAACTAAAATTTTATGTCTGCAACCACTACAAAATATATTTATTGATTGCTGTTCTCATGGAAACGGTTTTGAAAAGTGTTCACTTTACTGTGAACAGCCTATAGCTTGCTCTGTACATCGACTGCGTGCGTAGCAACAGTGATAGCCTAGCAGCACATGTTTTCCTCTTCAGCCCTTATACCCTCCTTTGTGATTCCGAGCAAGGTCAGCGAATGAGAGGGCGACACAAAAAAAACCCTTTGTTTGTCTCGTGCGTCACCCTTGCCATTATGTGTTTACACAGTTCGCGCGTAGCTTGGTTTTTGGATACATCTTGTGATATTGCATACGTTTCTTGGCTTTGTTTTATTGGATTTCGAATTTGGATTTTATTTGGAACTGACTGGATTGATTATTGACGACCTTTGTGCGCGATTATATTGGATTACAATTTTATTTACGGTTTTGATTAAGTATTTTGCTCAATTGTTGACAAACTTCTAAACGTTTACCGGATACGACTTCCACTTGCTTTTATAAGATGAGCGGAACCAAGCGTAAAATGTTGACACTTCTGGAGAAGTACCAGATGATGAAGGAAGTGGAGGAAGGCAAGACGACCAAGTCGGAGATTGCACTGCTTCACAATATTCCGACTTCAACACTATTCACTTTGTTGAAAAACAAAGACGCAATCAAAAACGCTGTAGAGAAGAAAGGACACTGTGTCAAGGTCAAGAACCTTCGTGTGTCCGACAACCCTGACTTGGAGAAGGCGGTGTTTGACTGGTTCACACAGAAGCGGGCGCAAGGTGTGCCTATTAACGGGCCTTTGATTTTGGAAAAGGCAGACACCCTCGCTTTAAAAATGAAAATTATTGAAGGTTTCAAGGCTTCAAGGGGATGGCTCGAACGTTTTAAGAAACGCCACACCATCTCCATCCATAACGTTTGCGGGGAAAGTGGGTCATTGCCAGTAGATGCCGTTGATAACCGGTTGCCTGTACTGAAGGGGATCCTCAAGGACTACGATCCATGCGACGTTTATAACGCAGATGAGGCGGGCATGTTCTACAACATGTTGCCAAGCCGGACACTTGCTGTGAAGGGGGCGAAATGTGCGGGTGTCAAGAAGAGTAAGGAGCGCCTCACTGTTCTCGTTTGTGCCAACATGGATGATACACACAAGCTGAAGCCACTTGTCATTGGCCAAAAAGCCTCGGGTGTTCAAGGGCCACACAGTACTGCCATGTCGGTACGACTTCAACAAGAAGGCATGGGTGACATCGTTGATCTTCACGACGTGGGTCAAGGAGTTCGACGCTTATATGGCTTGCCAGAACAGAAAAGCAGTGCTGTTCGTCGACAACTGTCCCTCCCACCCTGAAGTTGACAAGCTTACTAACGTAAAACTAGTGTTTTTGCCGCCAAACACAACCAGTGCCCTGCAGCCCATGGACCAGGGCGTGATCAAAGCCATGAAGGTGCACTTCACCAATCGACGGGTGGCAAGCATGGTGAGGGACCTTGACCTTGGGCGGGACATGAAGAAGTGGAATGTTTTCACGGCGATGAACGAAATTGCAAGGGCGTGGAATTGCATCAGCGCGGAGACAATCCGTAACTGCTTCCGGCATGCCCACTTCGTTGTCTGCGAAGCCCCGTTACCTGCTGTTCTGGCCGCAGCAGATGCTGAGGAAGACGTCGACGACCCTGGCATGATGGACGTGTGTGATACCGAGCCCCAGCCTGGCCTGTCGTCGGCCCCCCAGCCTGGCTCATCGGCCAATCTCCAACTCGGTGCTGTTTATGTGGCTCCATGCAATGAGACTACGTGGAAGAGGCTTGCCCCGGACTGTACGTACTAGGAGTTTGTGTGCGCAGATGACGACGTGGCAGTCTGGGGCGAACGCGGCGATGACGACTTCGTCACTCAAAACGACTCGTCAGATGAAGGGGAGAGTGAGGAAGAGCCAGCACGGCCGCAGCCTTCCAGGGAGGCCTGCTTGAACGCGCTACAAGTGTTGGAAGAACTGTTTGCTACTGACCCAGACCCTCCAATGAACGTCAAAGACAGCTTCGAATCCCTCCAGCGTTATGTAGCGCGGAGAATGTGCAAACAGAAGCAGGCCACAATAAAAGATTTTTTTAAAAAATAAATTTATTCAAGAATAACAAACAATCGCACGACAGTTTTTTTTTCCACATTGCGTTAGATATGTTGTGTTATATCTGAGCTTTAAAAAATAATAAACTTCAGTTACTAACTTCGTGTGAAACTGTGTTTACGTTACATTTTTTCATTGCCGCAAACTGACTTCAGAACTATACCAGATTAAAACGCATGTCACGGAAATGTATTGTGATTGGACACATTTAATTTAAAACTTTGCTCCCGGGTTTATAATATAATTTGTGCAACAGAAATTGCGTGCTGTGTGTAGAAAAATTTCCTTTTCCCATCGTCCTTAATCACAGTGAACGAACTATCAAAAAGTGCCAGCTTATTACAGAAGGGCCCAAGCTAGAATGTTCTATAACATACATACCCGCCAAAACAAACCCACGCTTGAAGCAAACGTGACCAAATAAACTGCGGCCCTTTACATCAGTGCAACAGCCATATCTGATATGTAAGTACACATACACTTCTCGGCAGTTATTAATTTTCTGTACTACATGTGTTTAAGGACAATAATTAACTGTTTACCATTTGTGCTGAATATGCGACTGTTTCACGTGTGTATAATGTGATGCGTTAATTACCTATTGTTTTGAGAGCCTGCTTATAATTTTTAAATGAGAAATTATAAATCCAATATTATTGTGTATACGTCTAAAATTTTTAATTTATATTCACTGCTTTTCATAGTTGTAATACACCCAGTAATTGCGCAATGTTTTTTTTTTTTTTACTTCAGTGTGATCTGGAAACATTTTTGCTTTAACAGAACAAAATTGTACAAAATGTTTAGGCACTTTGTATATTATTTAATCAAAAATAAAGATGCCGTACAATTAAAATTGTACTAAGTTTCATTTTACCGTGATTTTGCGTAACAACACGCTGAAAATATATTATCGTGCGCTAAAAAATTACTGTTGCTACATTCAACACTTTACTTTACTACGCCCGACACCAAAAATATGTCACATTACAGTCACGCAACTCATTTTCCTTGCCGACAAGAAGTTGTTTTTATATTTCTGTGGTTTATTTTTATTTTCTGGTGAGCAGAGAAGTCGAATTAATACGTCTGGGGTAGGTATTGTTTTTATATTGGTCTGCACGCAGTCAGAAATTACGTCGCGCACTGTAAATTTTTCGTGATTTTGAAAAAATGGGTTTATTATACTTTACAATCCTGTAGAAGTGTTTAACGTAACAGAAATATAAGTATTGAGTGTTTAAACACTTTACAATCGTAACATATTTCCAGTACACAACACTAATATTATACTACACAGACAGGCAGTCGCCAGTCAGGCACGAGCTGTGCCGTAGAAGCTAATGACGCATGAAGCGCCCCAGTGGACAGCTCAGAAACTAAGACTTTATAGGTCCGTCCGTCAGAATGCGCTACAGTACAAGCTCTTTAGTTGCCGATGCTTGGCACAGAACGCAGCACACTTGAGTCGATATTCGTCACTCGTACCGCTGCGGGCCTCGCACCATCGCCTTTTTCAATTTTATTTCTATCTTTCAACACGAATTGGGGAGGGTATTATAGGCTTATCTAGTATCAAAATCTTCAGAAAAAGTCAGCGTTTAATATAAAAACATTACTTTGTTTTAAAAAACCGTGTTATTAATGAGAGTAACACTGATACACTGTATTAGAGCAAGAAAAACACCAACTTGAACAAAAAAAATTTTTTTTAGGGGTTAAAAATGGGAGTTTCGGCAACTACGACAATGACGCAACTACGACAAAATTCTCGAGAATTATCGCTTGTCTTAGTTGCGGGGCTCCACTGTATATGAAAACTAATTTCAGTAGGAAAGATCCTCAAGTAGTATTATAATATGACACAAACTCTACAATACATCTACAAAATACATAATGAGAAAATATAGTAAATAATAATTTAAGGTTTATAATTAGCTGAACTATCATAACTTAAAACAATTGCATAAACAGAATAAATGGAAGCTTACCGTATCTCAAGTCACAGATTTGAGAATCTTTTTTCTTCAGTTTCTCACACACTTTATCTGCAGGCATAGACCAAGAGAGAGGTTTTGACAGCTCTCCCAAAATTCCTGTTGCACTTTCCTCTAAGCCACCAAGGTAATAACACTAAAAAATATCATTTAATTACTTTCAGACATATAAGCTTAAAATAAAAATAATATGATTATACATATTTTAAACCTGACTGTTGAACCCAATTGCAGTGTTAGAAGTACTGTACGTGTTTTTTTTAATGCCAAAATACAAATCCACTGTTCTACAAAACAAAAACATTTCACAGGAAGTCTGACGAGTACTTTCAAAACAAACTAAAGAAGTATTTTTGACATGTGCCATTGCAGCGAAACCAAGGTTTGTTTTTTGGTGCCTGGGTGCTTGTATGTATTAATTTGTTTTCTTGTAACTTAAGTCACTGAATTCCTTGTGGAATTGTATGTTTACCTGGTATGTTTGCCAGTTACAAAGTCTTTTTGTTTGTTTACTTGTCTGTCCTTGTGTGTATTCTCTGGTTTTATGCGAGACACAATTTGCTGCAATGGCATAATATGTCCAAAATACTTAGTTTGTAACTCGCTACCATTTCAAGAATCGTTAAAAATAACTTGCTTTCAAAACATTATGTACCTTAAAAAAACTGTTCCCAAGCCCTCAAACATAGCTAAAAACAGTTTTACACATTTATAACTCAAATCTCACAATACATTAACAGAAAACTACCCAGGAGTCTTATCACAAACTACAGTACATTGCAAGTTTTCCAATTACAAATTAAAGGGTCACTACATTATTCCAGTGCTACGGGAAACATTGTATGCCAATTCAACACCAGATGTACATATTAGTGTCCCTTTATCGCTCCTTCGCCTCTCTCATTATGCAGCTTGCAAACAGCTTCAGATAGACAGTACCCTTAAAAACCTCACAGATATTCAAATCACCACACAACACACACAACACTACATCACCCATACAGGACCTCACCCTTGCAGTAGACCACAGTGTTGTTCTCTGCACTATTCTTCAGTCCTCCGACTTCTTCAATGACTGGTTTATAAACCAAACACCTTGTCAATGTTAGCGACAACTCTCCTAGAGAAAATCTGTTAATGGTACATCTGACAGCTAATGTTGCCAACAATCACAATATTTAAACAATGCATCATCTAGTTTGCAAAGTGTTGCATCAAGCGATGCACTGTAGCAGAATATAAGTTATGGCTGGTTATGAGAGGAAAAAAAAAAAAAAAACAATTCAATAATAAGAATTAAAACTATTAAAGTATAACTTAAGTATGATTAAAAGTAGCAAACCATATTTTTGGTATGTGTAGCTTCAGATTTTCAATATCTTATATCATTATAGTAAAGTACCAACATGAACACACAAGTACAGAAATACTTTGTGAAACATAAACAGAGATAACATTTCTTGTTCTACGTATTTTACTGGCATTGTAAAATTTAATTTGCAATTAATTACTTTTTTGTGCATTTCCATCTTAGTCATCTTGTGTAAAATGTTATCTCGGTACATACCGACCCATTTCATAAAAAATACTGCATGGCTTATACAAGCAAAAATTTTACACTGCTGCATCAAAACATATTATTAATGTCATAAGAATATCAGTAAGAACAAAATCTCCTAAAAAGATTCTAAATTCACCCCATCAAACAGTAATAAATATGTAAATATGAAGTGTGGCACACTCAGGAGAGAAAATAACTGGAAGAAAGGCCATTGTAAAGAAGTTCAATGTACAGAACTATGTAAGGATACACTATAACTTATCTAACGAAATGACAATCCATAAAAGTTGTTGAAGACTATAGAATGGACTGGAAAGAAGAAAAATGAGGTGATACAAGTTATTCTAAACTGTGACTGGATATGGAAAAGGGATAATTTCAGAGGCAGGCATGTCACATTTGACCAAGTTGCATTCATTATAATTGGCAAGCTATCATTTGAAATAATTTATATCACACCAGATATAGCTAAAAATTTTATTTATATTGATTACTATCATACTTACAAATCTGTTTTCTTTACTTTTCGTAGTTTTACAAAATTTCTTGAATTCTTTTTCAATTTTCTTTGGATCAGACCTCACATTGTCAGCAAGTGAATTGCTGAATTTTTCAACCACTGCAACACACACTGAAACAAAAACCCAAGATAGTTAATTATTTGATGCCAAAATATAAGAACTCTAATTTTTAAAATTATGTACGCATAACATCACTTGTTTGGAACGCACTCAAATTTAAAATGTTAAGATTCTTTTTTGTGTTGAGATACTAAAAAGTTACAAGCAAAATATCAAAAAAAACAAGAAAACCTACCACACTGATGGAAAAACATATACATCCGCTTGCTAGCACTACAGAATAAATTATAAGTAAGAGAAGCGCAGTGGTTAATTTTACCGAACTTTTCTTCTCCTTAGATTGTCACTGTATTGAAGTTTGTGGACGTTGGTTAACACTTAAGTTCAATAGGACCTATTTTATAATATTTAAGGTAACCAACATATAAGTAATGTCATATTTACCATTTCCAAGTATACAGGATGGCACTGAACTCTACTGACAAACTTCTGCAAATGATTTGTCATAAAAAAAGAGATAGATATACATAACATAAAGGCTAAGTCTGTTCCTAAGGGATGTAACCACTCTTGAACCAAATGTTTTTTTTTGCAAGGAATGCTGCCAAAATGAACAATAAATGAGTTTCTGGACACTGCATTACAAAATTACTAAGTGCAAAACTGAGAAAATTGGACTAAAATAGCAACCCTTTACCATGAAAACTCAGGGGGTATTAGGCCTACACACATTATTTTAAAAAATTTTACTGTAAATTTATTATTTGTTATTTCATGTGGGTATGCAATCTACAAATAATTTACAACAAACATGGCGTCTTTTGCTTTTACGCTGAATGCAGAAGATTGAGATATGAACTAAAATCATATTCCAATAATGCAATTTAATGTTAGGTGCACAGCCAGACATTTGCTGGTGGCACATGATAAAGATCTTTTAACAATAATTACGTAACGTTGGACAAGTGTTATGCCTTATGTTATCCACACTAATCACTTCCTGCAGTAACACAGACTTGATTGCTGGTGTAGTCAACCCCCAGATGTTTGCACATGGGAATCATGTCAGAACAAAGCCCCAAGTCTTAGGTTTACTTGGGGAACTCCCATTTACCTTGTTCTTTTTTTCCCCAGTGCTGCTCCATATCCACGTCATTCACCCTTACATGCTCTGAAGACCTGAACAGTTACCAGCCTTTATGTCCACGAATCTCTACTACATTGAGAGAGGCACAATGGTAACATAAATGATTTTCATTCAGGAGGATATGGGTTCTAATCCCCTCTTCAGCAATCCTATTTAGTAAAGACTGTGCTCGCAGAGTCCTTCCTCAGTCACCTTCAGTTATCTTCTTTTGCTCATTTGTAATGACTCTGGTTTTGCCAAAACGTTAAGCACAAAAAATAAAATATTCTCCACGTCACTTCACCTGACCGGCGCATCAGCAAGTTAAAAGCAGTCGCAGTCTGCTATCAATCCAATCACTTGTATGCAAATGAATGGTGTCAACAATAACAGCACGTGTTAAAGATTACATGCAGCTAATTTGATTGTTTAGGTTGCTGCCTCATTGTACAGTCACACGACACCCTCAAACCATCTTCTAATACTATCAAACTACTGCACACATGTTTTGTTACCTGCACATTTACACAGCTTGAACAGTCTTTTGAAGTTCACAAGGATCAAGCATACAGTGATATTCATGGCCAGAGTTGACAGATAAGCAGCTAGCATAAGAGGAAGCTTGTGGAAATTTATCAGCAGAAAAGCTTGCTGCATTTACCATACCTGTCACCCAAATCGTTATCCATATCACACCACATTTTCAGCTCTCGATCAACAGCTGTAAGAGAGAGGCGCATATGGTGCAATATAAAGCAAAGGAAAATCGAGAAGTATTTGTACAGCACGGTTTGACAAAAACAGCGAGCCTCCGTAACATAGTTGGTTATGCGCCAGTCTACAGTGCAAGAGGTCCTAGCCACTGCAACGTGGCTTATGACCTTTTGCCAAAACACCATTGTAGGCTATGTTCAAATGGCTAACATTAAAAAGTTTTAAAATATAATTTTGAAATTCAATATCAATCCACAACTGTGTGTCTGAAATTCCCTAATTTTTTCTTACAGCATAATTTTAATGTCTACTGGTCTACCACACAAGAGCCAATCATTAAATTTAAACTTCACATATAGACTTTGGATTTAAGAAACTTTCATAAACCTCCCTTCTTGCTTGAAAATTCACACAGAATGTTGTCCATGATGCAGACATTTTCTCTGTTAACTTTTTCATAGTAAAAATGTTAAGCCTACAAAGTTGGTATGGTGACAAAACAAAATTTTATGGACTTGGGGACTTACACTAGCAAGATAATTCACAACAGAAGTATGCTGAGACTACGTATGACAATTATGCTATTGCTTGGGAAATTCATTTTGCATTATGAAATTGGACTGGTGATAGCAAAAATAATTTTGTGCATAGTATGTAAAGCACCATTGTAACAGTTGGTGGTGTAGAAGAAGACAATTTTTACCTATGGTGTAGTAGTTCCACAGTATACTGAGGCCTATCAGTCTTTTGATTATTCAGATTAGGGAATATAAATTGCAGTGTGCAATAACCAAATACAAGGCATAAACTGGCAGCAACAGTAAACTTAAAAATTCACACAAACTCAAAATTATTTTATTTAGTCTTCTGAGCAATTCAACTATATTACCTGGATAACAGTAGCATAGTAAACTTTTGCTACCCACTTCGTACTAACCAAAATCTGATTTGAATGACTTCCAAGTATTATTTTACTTTCCCACTGGCATCAGAGCCTGTATAAAACACTTTAATGTTTATGCCTCCTAAAGTTAAGCTATGATTACATAACACTACAGACAAAGCATTAGTTTACCTTCACAGTCTTCTTTTTTGGCAGAAAGGACAAAGGTAATTCCAAAGAAAAAGCAAGAGAATATTGCAGCCAACATAACTGTTTGTACAGATGCCATTATGCAAGTTGGGTCCTGAAACATTACAAACATAATTAAGGCCAACAAGAAAACAGAACTATGAATTTGGTGTTCATAAATGCACTGCAAATAAAATGTTAAAAAAGTATACATCACAAAATATTGTTGTTTACAAGAGTTGGGTGAGAGGACAGGGTACTACAAGGTTAAGGGGATTCAAAGATTCTTAGGAAATCTGTTCTCAGGTTTCCAACAACAACCACTATGTTACATCCTTTCTATACTCTCACCCCGTGAGAGGCCTTGGTCACTTATTGTTTCTTGGACTCCCCTACTGAATATTTCCCTGCAACTGTGATTGGGAACCTGTCTGCGATCTCCTCTGCCCAACGCGCATCCTCATGTAGACAAGTGGACGGCCAAAGGATGAAGAGTGAGTGGTCACTTACAGGAAATACCCTCAAAGCACACAATAAAAACTGTATATGACAGTGCCAGCACTCAATGCATCACTGTTGTCAAGGCCCAATGCAACAGTTACAACCAACCAGGTGTAACCAATATCACACAAAATTCATGCAATGGCTTGAATACAAAAAACATGAGCTACGTTCTGTAAATGTACATTAAATACGTACACGTGCATATGCTCACACAGTGTATACACGTTACAAATATACATACATATAACATACAATTTGGCCAACCATACAAAATAATTTCTTACAAAATTTGTAAACAGTGACCAGCTTGGAAATTATTTTATATTTTAACAATCGAGACGTTCAGTGCATGAAAAGAATTTTTTAGTAGACAGCACTGAATTCTTTTTCAAATTTTTCCAATTTTTCTATCTACACCTTCAATATTATTTGGTAACTTATTAAATGGATTCCTTTACAATGGGGGTGGTTTGCAAATTTTTTTTGTTTTATGTACTATAACATAACATGTAAATTATTCTTACCTTAAGTGTAGTAATCGTGGATATTACTGTTTGATTTTTATTTAATATTTTGCCTGATGATTTAATGAGCAGTTCAGTTTTTTAAGCAGGGATCTGCTGTGACAAGTTTATTTTTGTTTTTATTATTCTCAATATTTTTTTTTTAATTCTTAAGATTTCGATACAATATGCTGAAATGCCTCAAAAAAATTATACCATACTCCAGAATGGATTGTACATTTTTGAGACGTATAGAGTCCTCACATCTAGGGAGCAATCTTTTTTAATGTATGAATGATGTAACACATGGAACTTAGCTTTTTCAATACTTCTTTTGTATAGTTTTGACAGGATAAATTAGGACCTACAGTATTTGAAGGCCTAAAAATTTCATATTTTATGCTTTTCTTATTTTTTGTTGCTGACATTTGTTAAGTTTTTTTATGTATCTTGCATTTGTTCCTGATAAAATTAATTCAATTATATTACAATTTTCTATGCATTTAACATTAATTAATTTTTATTGAACCAATAGTCTATTAGCGTGTTTCATTTATGTTATTTTCTAGGGTTGTTTTATTTGTGTCTTATCAGGATATTAGTGCCATCTGCAAACATTACCACTTCCACCTTTTTAACTGATTTTGAAAAATCATTTATAAATATTATAAATAAAAATGTTACACAAAATTTGAGCCCTGAAGGACTCTATAAACTATAATCTGGTTTGCATGTGGTGTGAAATGTTATTTTCCCCTGATGTTCACAGAAACATGTTTTTTGTTTGTGATTGTGCACGCCCAATTAGTTCTACCATTATGTAATTCAACAATATCTTTTTTATTTGGCATATTAAGTTTACTAGCCAAATTTGAACCTACTGAAACAAAATACTGATTAAATAAAGAAGCAATTTCACTTTTATTAGTAATACTATCTTGATTATTTCTTATAATACTGTAAGGTTGTTCCACTCTGCCTTCTTTCCTTATAACATTATTAATAATTTGCCATGTACCCTTTGTATCATTTTTACATTGGATTAACTTATTTTGTGCTGTTATATAGTTTTTTAGAGTGGTATAATCCTGTTTAATCAGTACATTGTTTGGGAATTTTTTTATTTTAGCAAATATTTTTTTTTTTACTTTTAATAAGTTGAGGGTCTGTATTACCACCTTT
>PNEQ01075037.1:0-49436 GCA_003012365.1 Medauroidea extradentata
CTGAGCAAACATACATACTTGAACTCAAATTTTAATTTTATCCCTAGCCGAGGAATTTTAATAGAACCTAGTGTCAACTTTAACCAAACTCAAGATATTTTCTACTTTATAGTAAATTGTGTCTAAACTATGTGTTTAACCTAGGGTGAGAGATATTAGAATTTTTTTCTTTTTATTTATTTTCATTTTCTTCAATAAACTGCTCTATCAATTGAGATGTGGTGCCTATGTTTTAATGACGAACCTACAAGAATCGACATTGTGGTAAGAAAAGGTATCTCATGCAAATAGAAATTATCTTACAAATTAATCCCTTCTCAACTCACCTTAGTCACCTACACACAGAAAGTCACACAGACATCATTATCACTAATAATAATATGTTACAATACATGCGCCTGAAACACTGATACGGCCCCTTAAAACCTATATTCATATGAGCATACATTTTCTGCACGCGTATTATAAACGTGATTTTACGAACTGTTAAAATGGCTACTAACTGTTTTTAAAAATGCTAATTTCTGAGAAAATAGTATCAGTTTTCGAACATCACAAAATTAAGAAGACGCATTTGGCTATACACCATAGTCTAATAAACACAAGAAGACATGGTCACCACCGAAAGCCCTGTGAGAAAAAACAGGAATAACGTCACCTTTGTCAAGCCATCGGTTTTTTGTCTCACAAGCACTGTCGGTATCCTAGTAGGTCAGGTAAAATTTTTTTACTTACAACTCTAGCTGAAATCTGTGGCAACCACAAATAAAATCGTTAGTAGTAAAAATTAGCCACATGTGAAATTTCTAGGATAATCTCAGCACCGTCGGGTCTCCCTACCTGCGCTTCGAACGCGTAACAGCGAGTTACGGCTATTATTAATTTGACGAAACTATTTAACGAAAATTGTATTTGTATATATACGAAAAGAACACACACTTCAAATTATATCGCTTTCGTTTTATAAATTCGGTCCGTTAATTAGAAACATAATTTTCGGGACCTTCAAAATGGCCAAAAATGGGTTATCCAGGCTGCCGTTTATGGAAAAATTACAATCGGATTCTAAAAACACAGCTATAGAAACAAACGTTGGACTTTGAACTGTGCTGCTCATAAATAAAATAATGTGGTCTCCGCTTGAAGTCCAATAAATAACCGTGAAGCACTGCACGACGTCTGAGGAGCTTGCGCTGAGAGACGATATTGTATTACACACGTCTGGTAGTGGCAACCTTACCGCTCCTGCCTCACACACACACACACACACACGCAGCCTAGGTATCTAGGGAGGCCCCTTAAGAGGCCCTGTGCATCTGGCATAGCGTGTCACGCTGTTTTTTGTACGCAAAATATTTTAAACTTATTACAGTTATGTTTACCTACGAAAGTAATTCACACAACTATTCTACAATTTTAAAAATGTATCACGCTTTTTAGAAAAAAAAATTGTTTTGGGGGCATACAGCATGGCTACAGCAAAATTTTTTAAAGACTGCTGTAACTCCGAAAATGTCACCTGAATACGTAATACGCAGGACTAAAAGTGTACAGACAACTACGAAAACCTTACACGCCTTCGTAGCACGCTGTTTGCCTAGCGTGGTATTCTGGATCTTACCGCTCCGCTGTTCCCAAGCGTCAAACGCAGAAATTTGTAACCGGTAGACAAGACTCTGTAAGCCAGCAGGTATCCACCTAACCACATAGTAATAGAGACTTGAAATAACGTGGCGGCTCAATTGATACGGGCGTACTTCGCCTCTCATTGGCTGCCCGAGGTTGTTGATACCAATCTCGTGTATGCTTGGCTCCTGCATGTTACGACAGTTATCCTTTTGGACCGGATGGCAGCTTAGAAGGCAACCACTTTATGCTGATTGACTGCAGGATTTTTCGTCTGTTTCTGGCCAGCGAAGCTATTTTTCTGAAGTATGTGACTGAGTTTGCTTCCCTACCACCTAGTTCTCTTCTGTATTCCTTAATATTCTGTAACCTAACTTACGCAATCATTCAACGAACCAATCAGATCTATATAAAGGCATGACGTGCAGATGGATGTATGTTTGGGATAGTTATCGTGGCTGTCTACGTAAGTTACTTACTCTTTGTCCAGACAGTGGGCGGCTGTCAGTATCCACTCTTCGTTGATGATGGTACCGCCACAGAAGTGCTGACCCCACTTTCTAATCGACACCTGCCGAGAGAAACAAAACATACACTATTATTGCATTTACCGACGTTAGCACAAGTGGTCCTTCTTCGCTTTTGTAGTCACTGAGAACCTCACATTTTAAGGGCGTTGGACCCGCAAAAATTCGTACAATTTAATTTTTTTACATATATTTGTGCCAAACAGTGTTCAAATTTTACACATAAGATAACATGTCATTTCCCCAACTGAAAATAAGTTACGCCTCATGGTTTTGCATAATCACTCATCAAAATCTCAAAATGGCCATTTCAGTGCAGCCAAAATAAAACAAAAAATAACATGTTTAACATTTTAATTGTGATATTATATTTGATACAGTGGTCACTTATTGCCGAAACTGTACATGCCTGCTCTCTGTTGGCGACCTAGTGAACTCGGTGTACAGAGCCTTCCCAACGTTGTGAAGCCCTCAACGTGGTTTATCACGATATTATGTTATATCACGATATGTGGTCAGTTTACCCTATATGTATTTTCAGACTTGTTTGACAAAGTTAGTTTTGAAATTTTATGCAGTAATCAAAAGTCAGAGTTATGCAAAAATGTACTTTTTAATAAAATTTTAAGAAATACAAAAATTTATCTCTTTGTATTTACAAAAGTGGATTGAAGAATCCCATACACTTTAGTATCAATATGAATTATCTTTCTTATGCAAGTAAATCTTTTTTTTTTTTATTTTGGCTACGCTGCAACAGCCATTTTGTGACTTTGATAGGTGATTATGCTAAAACTATGGGACCTAATTTTTTTTTATATGAGGAAACGACATTTTATATGTTGAACAGCGTTTGGTATAAATATAAATAATATGAAGGCCAATGGTGCCCGATGGTTCTAAGCTTTATTAAGGTTGCCGACTGGAAGGGGGACGTGTTTTGCGCTTTCGAAGCCTAGAAGTGCGAGAGCAGTAGGGTTGATTTAGTACGCGCCTCGCACCTCCCCCTAGACTCTAGGCGCAAGTCAAATAACTATCGTGCAGTCATTTTCACCGGCAACTCGCTTCTACATATGAGACATTCGGAAATCACCCTATCATTTTATGACGTATTGTACACGCCATTTTTTATGATTTTGCGCCAAGATTTTCATACCAAAAAATGGACCTCAAAAACACCATCTCGGCCATATTCGGCCGCTAGAAAATATTCTCTGGTGATTACTGGAGAACCTGTAAGGGTTATACACACGCATGTTATGTATTCTGTGTGCTATAGTTAAGCACATATCACTGATGCGTGTGACTTGTTTTCGAATAACCTTGGAACGACCGAAGGTCTGCACACCACTCGGCTGCTCAAGCAGGCAGCTACCTTAACGAATTCCATCACGGAATAATATACCAGTTCAACTGTTGCAACAATGACATATTTTCGTGTTAACTTAACTTGTCCCAACGTTACATTCCGTAATCTATAAAACTGTTTGTGTTAACCTTGTGATATAATTACCAGTCATTTTTTTTCCACGAGAGATGTAATACATTTACTAATATGGTGACACAATGGTGTGTTATTAAAATATTACGATCCACATACTTCAGCTACGTGCAATAAAATTCAACATGTTCACGAAACTGTACACAGTGACTAAAAGTGTTGTTTATCAAGGATAAATATTAAGAATAGCTACTCAACCTATACCGGCTAAATTATTGAGTTAAAAAGCATTGTTTATTGATGAACAACTTCTACAGATTTTAGAAATAGTAGTTAACTTACTTTGACATTTTCTATTTTTCGTTAGGTTAGGTTCATTTAGTTTATGTTAGTTTTGATTAGATTATATTAGTTTATATTACTCTTATGTTTCCGTTTTTCGATAGGTCAGATAAGGTTTGGTTAGTTTGCCTTAGGTAATGTTAGGTAACCTAACGTAACAAAAAGAAAACGATAACTGAAGAGTAAAGTAACTTAATTAAAAAAAACAACCCAAATGAACCTTACCTATTGTAACCTAACCTAACAAAAATAGAAAAATTTCAAAGTAAGTAAACTTCAATTTCTGTTTTGCGTACAAATACCTCTAACGTCTATAGAATCATTTTTCAGCAGCAAACTAAACCTTCAAAATCAATAGTTTGGCAGGTATGTGGTAAGTAGCTAGTCTTAGTATTTACATTTCAAGTAGAAATTTTTCATGTACGAGAGACTTTTATGGTTTTAGAACGTTATTATAAGCAGAGGTTCCTCTAGGACAAAAAGTCTTCAAGTAACATTGACTCATTGGTTCGGAAATTATCATTCAAAAGATCAGATTGGCGAGTCATACAGAAAAATAAAGTTTACCACATTAATAAATTTTATCCATTAAATACGTCCAAAATCCTTGTCAGTAATATAAAACCACCTGTATACAACAGCAGTGAACAATGAAAACAAACGTACTATACACACAGAACACAAAAGACAATCAAAAGTCAAATATTTATGCACACAGAAAATATACTACAAGCTAAATGAGAAAACGAGTCAAATTTGACTTACAAGATTCGATTATGTGAGTCAGTATAACCTTAAAAGTTATAATTTACGCGTAAATCGCGAGTCAGAAATGTAGGTGAAATAACTAAATATTCTTGAAAACAGTTTCGTATACGATAGAGAAGGTGATACTTGGGACGGTATCATTTCAGTAAGTGCACTGCTGTACCACAGAATATGTAGGAATACAGAAGTGAAATAGCCAGTAGGACAGCGAACTAGTCACACACGCCAGCAAAATGGTTTTCCTGGCCAGCAACATGGCGGAGACGCCTACCGCCAATCAGTGTAAGGCAACTGCCCCGCTAGCCAGCAGACAGTCCAATAGGAATCCTGTAGTAACATGCAGGAGCCAAACATACACGGGACTGGTATCAACAGCTTCGGGCAGCCAATAAGCGGCCAAGTTCGCCCTATCAAACGAGCCGCCACGTCATTTCACGTCTGTATTGCTATTTAGTCTGTAGCTGTACCTTACTCGTCTAACCCCTCATGTACTGAAATCTGTGTACATGTCGTAGGATTAACTGAAGTAATTTGCAGTCTATAGCTACGTGAAAAGAACCAATACATTCGAAACACGTTAAGAGCCACATTTCTTAAGGCTTAGTTTCATTCACCATATTACATTTTATTATTTTCGTTTTGTTGGAAATCTGAGAAGAAAAGTGTTAAATATGCGACTATACCGCAAATTATATTTACCTTGGCTACAACACAAGCGTGGCAATAGAGCTAGTAATGTATAGTTAGGTCGCAATTTGTTGGATGAATTATGAATATAAAAAAATTTGCCACACATATTGCGGCGTAATTATATGTGAACAGCTAAATCGCAAGGTCTGTACTGTAGCGAAATGTAAATATAATATGATGTATAATCGTAAATTCAACAGTTTTCTTCTTAGAATTCCGAAAATAGTGAAAAATAATAAAACTCAACAAAATGGCGACTGAAACTGAGCCTTAACATTGAGCGGACTTCACGGTATGGGGTAAGAAATTTTATTTTTACCCGTCTACCATGCATAGTCGTTTGCATCTCATGGGCCGTAGGCCTCGGGCCAATACACCCAATCAATCTGGGGAAAATTTACGTATGACTTCTTAATTATATTGTATATATGTATAAATATATATAATTATGCTTTCTAATTAGAAATAATAATTGATTGCTGTAAGATAAAACGGTTTTCATGATTTTTGATGTTGCATTTACGAGCAAAATTTTTTACGTTTTTTAGTAAAATTGAATGTAAAAGTAGGCAAATACGGAAAACTCATTGAAAAAGCTAAACTTTCCCCATTCGATAAACAAGAATTCTATTGTCATAATAATGCTGTCAAATACTAGTGCTACGAAAAACTTAAACGATGGCATCAAAAGTGTAGTCTGGAAAACGTGCCGCAACTATAAAGCTTTTAGGCTGGAAACATATGGATGGTTATCTAAGTTAAATGAGCAACGGGAACAAAAATTCCTGCTGCGAATAAACTGTCCTGGTTGATTACGTGTATAATTGTTGTCAAGAGTGAGCATTGACACGTTAGTACTCTAAGGAATTATAAAATATCAGTACGTAATACACAAAGTACTCTTCCGAGAATTTCTAGGCTGGTAAATGTGTGATCTGACCAACACGCAACTAGGGCATCTTTAAATAAGGAATCCATGTTTAAAGCAATTATTTCTCGAAAGAAAAATTTTAAAACTTTTTGTATGTTCTGTTTTTAAATTTTTAACAGAAAACTCTCAAACGAGAAACATTGTGTTTATTTTAAATATATTAATATAAATAAAATCTGATATTAAATTTACTGTGAATGAATGAATATTTTTATTCATATTTCTATAGCATTATTCCTGTTAAAAAACATGATACTTTTTGTTTTAAATTGTTATACGTATTCATAAAGTATTGTTTGAAAAAAATAATTTGCGTTCCCCAATTTGAAAATCGTGAATCGAATCTTTGTAGATTAACCCCATACAGTTATTATGTAGTAAGAAAAAAATCATTGAATTTAAAAACGTGTTGAATATTTTTAAGTGGTATCCGAAAGAGTCTTAATGGATAGGGATCGAATCTACCAAGCAAGATGCGGAATTAAATTTTGATTTATGATAGTTTTGTATTAAAATATATTTTGTAACAGTAATATTCATATTATAAAATACATTTACCTGTTAGTACCCGGAAGGTAAACTGCTTACAATTTCTAATTTTCCGCCATTTTTTTGTAAAGGGACTTGTCAATGCACATTGAACTTACATGAATTGGCAACTACAACGAACAAATTAGGCTATAAAGTTAAACATTTACGATTATTCTACAAATATTTCGTAAATTTGTTAGATATTTATAGACGTATTGTCCAACTCTCTTACCTGGAACGGAAATTCACTGCCTTCTGCGTCTGATCCACCAACGATTAGTGGCATTTGCCGCACATGTCGAACACCACCTGGAAGTCAAGTTCACAATAACTAGGGACCCCTGTTTTTCGCGAAAAGAATTTGGTCACAGTTTGCTTCAGTTCCTTACATGCACATCTGAAGTTCTTCTTAGTGTTTATTGGCAGTGTATCTTTGTGTTTCATTTGACTGAGCCTATTACAATAACGTTCCTACAAAACCACACGTCTATGATTTGCCGGTAGAATCCCAAGACTCGTGAGAGTTAAAATATCCAATCAATGACCATAAATCAGAACTGCAAATGTGTACGTGAGGCAACGAAACAAATTGGGGCAAAATTCTTTTCGCGAAAAACAGGGGTCCCTAACAATAACACCCAGAGAAATTATACGTCACATAAGTTTAGCCTATTCTTTAAAAAAAAATAAAAGTCGCAATAGTGTAAATTTCTTCTTCGTGTGGCGTCTCTTAATAAACAGGTGTTGAGTTAGCGGTCTAATTTGTAACTCAAAATAAGAAACGTGTACTGTAACGAAATATGCTCCCGTCAAATGTGGGTACTTCGATTGTAGCGGTAACATTAATCAACTCAAGATATATGTTTTACGAACATTTAGGCATAATAAAGAAATAAATACTTATAGTTAAGTATTCAAACGTTTATGTTTGATCAATTCAGAAAACGTTTGCCATTTCTTTACTAAATGGCACCAAATTAAACATTTAGAGTAGATCAGGTTAGTCTTACCCCTGCAGTCAAAATAACTTCATTTCACGATAAGTAGGGCCCGGTAGTCTTCGCGAAAAGATTTTTGCACCACTTTGTTTCAGTGCCTTACGTGCGCACCTGTATCTCTGCTTTCTGGTCAGTGATTGGACGCCGTAACACCCAGCGTGTCGAGGTTAAACCCTCAAATCACAGACGTGTTGTGTTGCAGTTATCCGTGTGCTGATTGGCACAGTCAAATGAGTAAAGACTCTGCACTAAAAATCACTCTGCCAATAGCCATGTTGAGCTGCAGGTGTGCACAAAATGCACTGGAGCAAAGTTGGGCAAAAATATTTCCGCGAAAACTACCGGGTCCTAACGATACGTAATGTAACGTGATTTAGCATTACCACTGAATATGTGTAAGAAAAGAAAATCTCCAAGCTGGGTTAATTTCTCTACGCTGTTTTCAGCGAGTTCTTTGACTCACCGCTGTGATCACTACCGTCGCTGTATGTCGACATAGAGCACTCCAGCAGGCACGGATAACTACCTAAGCCACCAGCAAAAGGAAACGACTAGTCCAGTTAATTTATGGATAACACAACGGAGACGCAAAACGTGCAAGTGTACCAGGTTTGAGCCGGATCTAATGGCGGAGTAAGGGGTTCCGATGCTAAAATGCGAAATTTAAATCCCGTCACTTAACGTCTTCTAGATATGTTCATATTCAATGTTATCATTTGAACTTCTGTACCTTTATTTTATACTCAATGGAATATTCCGTATTCCATGACTACTAAATCACGTAATCGCTTTTGCATAGCGGAAAGTAGGAGATTAAATTTCTATGAAGGACGCAATGACCTGTCGTTCAGTCTCGAAACATCCTGGACTGAAATGTTTGAGTCGAACTTCAAGTATTGCGCGTGAAAAATTTAGTTATGGTTGTTAGGTATAAATAATATTGCTGAGATTGTTTTGAATAACAACGATCTGACCTAGGTTAAGATACTAGTGGAATAAGTTAATATATTGGTGAAGTTCACAAATGAAAGTGTATGGAAAGTAAAATTTAATATCAAAACTATTTATGTCATTGGATGTATCGAGCACAACCCACTCACTGGCAAAACTTGCTCTCGTATGTACTCAGTTCATATTGGAAGCAGCTCTTCTACGTAAAGTTAACTAAATAACTTGCACTTGTAAAGCCCTCAGTCATAATCATGTTTACTTACCAATCTTGTTAGTCTCTTTCTCCCAGAGTGCATGATAATGTAGACAATATCACTTAATTCATTCTGTGCTTAGTGAAGATGCTGTCATCCATATGAACGTCTCAAGTATGATGAAACAGTTAAAATGGCTTGTAATTTTTTTTAAGACAAGTAAAATTGTTACATTGCTGGTTGCCTGTTCGAAGCTCATGAAAGGTAAGTTAAGTCTAATTGCCTACGCGTCATTCTTCGGAAAGAAATATAGCGTCTCCTAGACGACAAATTTATCTCTACACACTGATCGCCAGGATTGAAAATTTGAAAAGGAATAATTTAATTCAATTAGCAACATGTGTAGTTTTTCATTACTTATAATATTTATAATTATACATTATGCAGATGACATTTTAATAATAAAAAACTTTACATAATTGTATTCAATAGGTAATTACATCACATAAGAAACATTTATGGATTTTTACGTAGTGCATTAGGTTCCTGAAATAAAATTTGCAAAGAGTATATTGTCACGACACTTACTATTTAATTTAACTGGTTATACTAATAAACAAGCATTAAGGTGTATATCTGCACCTTAAAACAATACGGCAGTCTAAATTGCGCTTCCTAACAGCATATTGAGTAAGCAAGTACATTTTTACATACACTCGAGAAAATGATGGTGTGAATTATGAATCATGTTTTATATTTTGTGGTTGTATATAAATGTAGACTGCGACGTCAAAACAAATATTAAAAAACTCACGTTGCGATATAATCTTCACATGAGCATGTTTTGTCTTAGAATTTCAAAATAGTGAAAAATATATATATATATATATATATTAATTCGGAGTGGCGACCGAAGCCGAGACGTGATTGAGCCTATTGAGCAAATAAATTTTTCTTTTAAAACTTTCTGTAAAAAGCAGTTAGACACAAAATATATAAATGGTTAACATTAAATTGATATGTATATACAGGTAATGCCTATATTCCCATTACACAATGTGAGTGTTTGTAATGAGAACCAAGACAGTTTCGTTTTGCACATGAACTTATGTGCGGGAACGCATTCCCCATGACTAGGGACCCCTGATTTTCACGAAAAGAATTTTGCCTCATTTTGTTTCGCTGCCTTACGTACACATCTGCAGTTCTGCTTCGTGGTCAGTGATTGGGTATTTTAACTGTCACGAGCCTTGAGATTCTATCGGCAAATCTCAGCCGTGTGGTGTTGCAGGAACTTTATTGTAATTGGCCCAGTCAAATTATATACTTCACTTTATAAAGACACGCTGCCAATAACCATTAAGCAGAATTGCAGATGTGTACGTAAGACACTGAAACAAAGTGGGGCAAAATTCTTTTCGCGAAAAACACGGGTCCCTACCCATGACGAACGAAATACCACCTCATCAAATGTTGACGTCACCCATTCCTGTTTCACACTATACCACAGGTTAGTGTTTATTTTTGTGGCTCCATTTACAAGAAGGCCTCGATCTGACGACACCAACTTATACACAAATACTTTGCCTACGTACCTCGTTTCGGTACACACAATCACAAATAGCTGGAATTCAAACAACCACGTCAGCCTTAAGTGCGCGGTCACCTCAGTTTTCAACGTCTTTTTTATTTTTATTTTTGTGCCAGATATTACTTTTCTAATTTTAAACATAAACTGCGACTAAATCTTCCTCTCAGGAAATTTTTGTGTCTCTCATAGTTTTTGGGTAATGAGTCGTAAACGTCAAAATTTGCACTTTACGGTTTTATGTACGCCACTAAAACCAACTGACATACCAAACCGAAAAAATTCACAACGTAGGAAATGTTGTAGGCTATGATTTGACACATATAAAATCCAAAGAAATTTATTTTTTGTATTTTTAAACAGTTCCAAATTCAGCATTTTTTATTAAACACAAAAATATTGTGTGTGGCATCACATGACGTAGTATAGTGGAGTCGAGTCTGGTGAACGTGCTGGCCACCTTGCTTCGGAACTTTGGCTTCATCAGAGCAGACGATTCTCCGTGGAAAGTCAACTACAACGGTTCAAGAACCACCTGCAGTGTTCGGCACTTGGCGAACATCTCCTGTACGCATTGTCTGTCTTTTCTCTCTGGAAGTTGTATGGGTGTAGCTGTCACTCGTGCAGAACACGCCAGACAGTTTTATGAGCTGCTGTAAACCATATAGTGTGGTGATGTTTTGTTTGTGGCTGGGAATCAGTACGTTCCTGTACATATGTTCCTCTGCAAAACGTAACCATCTTGGTCCCCACTAGAAACTCTTGCATTGTGAAATTTTAATTCAGGCACGTTCTGTATACGCGACGAACAACTGCAAATATAAATTCTTCGCCACACACGCAAATAAATTCAAGCTATAAAAAAGAAAAACCTTCAGTCATGCTGAGTCATCGAAGGTCCGCGTAGAGTTTTATCAATGGTCTCGTTCGGGTACGGTGTGACGATAAACTGAGATATAGCGCACAACGACTATCTAAGAGCGTTAAGCTATGATAACACGTGCAGCTGTTTCCGTGTTGCGGTTTTTGCGATAACTGCCGGGCTAACACGTTTGTCGTTTCGTTTCGGCTGCCTTGCTAACTGTAACCTTAAATACTTAACTGTTTCTCTCCTGACAAAAGCAGTACGTTAATATAGTAATTTCCTTTGTGCTTTAGTATAAGGGGAGTTGCCAATTAGTGGTTAGTTTCGTTTAGACCACTACTTGTTTTTAATTTATTAAATTACAATTATAATTCAGACCTTATTTATTTGACATGAAAATTTCATTTACACATAACATAAAAGTTAATATTTAGGGAACTATGAAACTGACATAAATGGAAGAAAATAAACAAATAAGGCGGATTAAAACAACCCAAAGCCCAGTCAGTAATACAGTCTGAAAGTTTTGAAATCTTGTGCCAGATCATAATATTTAGCCATTGAACTACTTGCGACTATTCTGTAGCATTTGCCGCTTAATAGAGAATTTCCGGAGCCGTTTATACGAACGTCAAGTGGAATAATATATTATAATAAAGATACGTAACAATAAAACTGCAAGAACTTTAACATTTGAAAACATTTTTACGATATCTGTGAACTTTGTTGTTTTCAATTAAATATATTATTCTCGTTTTTTACTTTCCCGTGATTTTTTGTACGGCATGGGGGTTAACCTACACAGCTTTTACCAAGCCAATTTATTCAACTAATTAAATGCTGTTATATGCACATACGTAGCCCTTTAAGTGCCTTATAACAGTTTTATTTTACAAATATATATATATATATATATATATATATATATATATGAATATACTGTAATTATTTGATGTACTTGATGACCTAGAGAAGGTTCGCAGCCATGGTAGATGTGGGAAAGGGAAAGGTAATAGACGAGGGCCAATTTCAAGCAACATTCCTAATAACGCTTTAAGAGATTTGCGAAAAACTTGGCAAAGCGAAGTCAGGAAGGTCTTGCTCTGGAAACGAGACCGTATCCTCTCAAATGCAAGGCGAGTGTACTAACGATCCACCTCGCTCAAAGTTTGAGAAATGCCGGTATTCATATTGGCGCAAGACACGATTATTAATACAATTATTTTTTCAACAATGACCTCTACATAAAACTGTCTATAAAACTAATTTATTAATAGCATTTTTGTACTACAGTGAAGATTTGATCTGTGACTACTGACATTGTTTTATTATCAGAAAGTTGTGACTCAAGCAGTTAAAATACATGGGCGACAATATTTAAGGGCTTTGTCTACACAAACTATATGTATTTAATTATACATGACAAAGTATCTGTCGCACCTACATAAATGCTACCAGTGATCTTATCGTTCATTTTGATGTGGGTCACAACGGTACAAGTTTATTGAGCAAGTTATATAATATTCCTGAAAAATAATTTTTTTCTCATTACCAAAATTGTATGAAATCACAAACCGACGACTTCGTTTCAAATATTTACATTCCTTCGGGAGTATTCTCTTCTCAATGCGCAAAATTGTTTTTTGTCTAAAAGTGACACCGTGCATGAAGACTGAACCTCTCTGAACATAATTTAAAATCCTTACAAATGATTACGTTATTGCTCTGAGGTAGGCAGTGACATTAAGTACACGACCAATGTTATGTGGTTACGGTTATGTTTGCAATTGTGACTTCAGCTATATTCGACGCCTTAATATGAATAAAGGCCATTTCACATGATCATATGTATAGAGAATAGATTATCTCTCATAACGAGTTCGAGAATTTGATTCAATAAACACGGACGGGACTATTCAAAAGCTCATCAGACAATATTGAACTAAAATGATGCACATAATAAATATTGTTGCTCTTCTAAAATTATAAACTTTTAAATAAAAACACGAACTTAATTAATAAAACTATAACATATATTCTTAAATTTTTCGTACATTATATGTAATTTTTAGTAAATACTGTTCCCCGATTATTTTTAACATGATTTTGTATCAATAAAAAACTTAAATTAAATGTTATTAGTAAAGACACGGACTATGTTTGTGAAATAATTTGTAATATAATATATTTACAATTCCTATGCATGTACGGTACTCCCGCAGTTGGGTCACTTTTTATCAAACTTGACCTCGAGAAATTTAAACCAATAGGAAACCTGCACGAAAACAATTAACGGCTTCCGCGCCAACTTTCCAGATGCACTCCATTAGCATACCAACCAATGAAAAAGTACATTATCTGACAATAGAGAGTCAACAAGACTATTAAAGTCCAGCTGCTAGGTCGTTGAACCCACAACATTTTCGGGTCTCTAGTAATTAGCATTAACATCGATAGAAAAACGTTATTTAGGTACTGAATAATTGGATTTGAGATAATGCATAACATGTCCGGAACGAAAAACCTATGAAGGAATTCAAGATATTAAACAAACGCCAACGTTGCGTCATACGGCGTTCAATAAGTTAATTAGAAAATTTTCAAGGTATTTGAAGCAAAAAAGGAACTTTCGAAATAGCCATGAAATAGGACCGCGTCTAGAAAAAGGGGAGACGGATAAAAGAGGCATTTGCCCCTTGCGACACATTCTACGGGGCGTTTTTTGGATCAAAGAAAATAATAGGGTATACAATATGTTATTCAATTATTCCAAATGAATTACTTGATCCATTGTCGTTTGTATTTAAAGAGGACTGTGTGCTTAGCCATTGGACGGGGTTTGAGGCGAGTCACGCGAAAACGTTTTTACGCGAAACCAGTGAACTTATTCTTATTGTAGTTATCTAGGAAAAGATTTCCCAATTGAAACTACACATGCCGCGTTTTGAAAATTTAGTATGATTGTTCGAAACATGATTTTAGGGCCTCTGGAAATGGCTAAAAACGGCTTTTTCAGACTGCTGTAACTACGGAAATACGGCCTGAATTCGTAAACTGCAACGTAAGGTCCGCGCATCGGTCTTTACTGCATAGTATACAAAAACAAAATATTAGGGTCACTTCTTAAAGTCCCATAGGAAAAAAAAGAGTTTTAAGAAAACATAGCACGTCGGTTTAGCGCGCGGCGAATAGAGACCACGTGCCTATCGTCGAGAGTGGTACTCTGGCTCTTATATCTCTGCAGTTTCCGCGCGTCAAACGCAGAAATTTGAAACCGGTACACACAACTGTTAAATATTGCCTTCATGAGAACATTTTGGGAAGGTATTTGCGTTTCATAACAGTTTGAAACCACAAAGAATTACATTTTAAGTAAACTTGTAGAGTTCTCTAAACGACGTCATTTTTCATTCTCATTTACAACCACACGAACGAAATTTAAGTGAAGTTGTAAGAGAATTCTAAAAAAACAACGTCACTGATATCCAAGATAGCCGCGATGAGAACTGCATTTGTAGCCAACAGTTCAGGAAAGTATAGGGCCTACTAGGGCACGTAATCACTGCATCTAATGAAGAGGGAAGGGCCTCAGATTTATGTTGGTCCAGGTCTCACATTCCGTAGAATGGCCCTGCTTTGAGAAGAGAAGATCACTTACCCCTGGCGGCGTTCAGAGTCAATACGAAGAACCACAGCACCTGGATCATACTGACACGACTTCAGCTCAGCGACAGAAAGACCACGACTTGGTTGCCGCCAGAGACTGCAGGCAGGATGCTGATATCGGCTCCCCAAATATCTCCGCAGCTGTCGACAAGTGAAGGGCTGGCTTTCGGGTAGGTGTGGGTGGGCATCGCGGGACTTTTCCCTCGCGCGTCGAAGCCACAGTACACCTTTGTTCAGCTCAGCTGTCGCCCTGCAGTGACGTGTTGTGCCGTCACAGGCACGCCCCAGGAATACCCGTGAAACCGTAAGATAGTACATCCTGCTGATGAATTGTAACTTTTTAAGGGTTCGAATTCCAACAAATAAACTTCACGACATTCCGTACACAAATCTTACCAACATAGGAACAGGCATATTGTGAGGTTGCATTGTGACAACGTAGGATGATTTCGTATCAACCCAAACTTTGGTTTTTGTGAAATATTATAAATACGTAATAGTATTTGGGTTCTTAAATGAGCGCTACAGGCTCAGAAGCAACGTTGATATACGCGGTTCGGGACAAAGTGAAAATTCAAAATAGCCCCGTCAAAGTTCTATTTTCAGCCAATTCGTATACTTCCGCTCATAAAGACTAACAAGGGGACATGTCTAACCTCCCTGGACACGTGACTTGATGTTTGCGCGTGTAAAATAAATAGTGCAGTCAGTATGAATTGATACAGTTTAGTAAAAAATTTCATTATTTACATAAGATACAGTTATGTCGACTTTGGTTGATTTTGTTTCTGTTTTGTTCTTTTTAACTAGGAAAACACACGGAACTATATTATCCTACATCGCTGCCAACTATAAAAGCAATAAGGGAACTACATTTAAATTTTAATTATTTGCAATAACAACTAGTGATATTTTTCAAATTTTAACATTTTAGTGCTCATTTTGTTCCGAATGACCTAGATACGGACGAACTACCCTGAAGCGCGTTTCAAATATCACATCGCCACAACGTGCCAAGCTTCGAACTAGTGAGCAAAATTCACGTCTATCCATTTTTATTGCGGGATTTAAGCGGTGATGACATAATTTTACTGTGGAAAGTCAGTACAAAAGTTCAGTGCACGTTTCTGTCTGAGTGAGTTTCACGTACACTCGGTTGGTACATTCTGATGTACGGCCACGTGATAAATCTACTTTTAGCTATGTCGGATGGCTTAGAAATAGTGATTTTATTGAGCATTGTCTCTTAGCAACAACGTTCCGCCCTTTTCCAAAACGTGTTTTATTTTTATACGTTGGTACAAAGGGCACACGTTGATAAGTTTGTAAAAAAAAGCTTACGAACACACTGCAACGCATTTGACGTGCGTGGTAGGTAGCCCTCTTAAAATACCATGAACTTTTCAGATACAATGTGTTATTTCTTGAATAATCAGTGACAAAACAAACAGTTTGAGTGGTACTAATTCAGCCCATTCTGTCACAAAATAACCTCAGTTTACTGTAGATTAATCACGATGAACACAACAGCACTTTTGAGTTCAACATCTGGAAAAAAAACTCGATGAACATTACATAACAATGGTTTTTGTGCTGTTTGCAGTAAATTATTTAACCAGTACAGTTTCACATATTTATTAATTTAATCACCACATTGTTGGTATACTTTTGTCCAACCTGTTGATCCGTATTCGTCTCACGATTGGGTTGCTCTCCATTTTGAAATTCTGGAAACATGATGAACGTTTGTCGGCTCACTCCTGTCCTTTCATTCCACTACTGTTCCATCCTGTCTGCAAGTCACCCTCACCATCGTTTAAGCAATGGAAAGGTATGTGTCGAGCAAATCAATGGAATACTCAATCGAGGAGGACGATGCCGCTGGTCGACGGGTTTTCTCGGGGATCTCCCGTTTCCCCCGCCTTGTCATTCCGGCGATCTTCCATACTCATATCGTGCCACTCCCCGCCAGCGTTAAGGGCGCAGTCTACCGCAATTTTCATCAACATTATTTTACTTTGTATTTGTACCAGATATTTTTTTATTATTTTAGACACAAAATGTGACTAAGTTTGGCTCTTATGAAATTTTTTTATCTCTCTTAGTTTTCGCATAATGGCTTGTTAAAGTCATATTTTGTATGTTTACGTTTTAACGACTACACTAAAACCAACTGATATACAATGCTAAAAAAATCACAGTGGATAAAGACATTATAGGCTACAATGAAATGCTCATAAAATTAAAGAATAAAAATTATTTGTATTTTAAAAAAAATATTTAATTTTAAAAATTTTTATTTTTAGTTTCAGTATTTTTTTTCATTCAAATAATTTTTATTCTTTAATTTCATGAGCGCGTCATTGTAGCCTGCAGTGTATTTATCCACTGTGATTTTTTGAGCTTGGTATATCAGTTGGTTTTAGTGTAGTCGTTAAAACGGAAACATGCAAAATATGACTTTAACAAGCCATTATGCGAAAACTAAGAGATAAAAAAATTTCATAAGAGCCAAACTTAGTCACATTTTGTGTCTAAAATAAGAAAAAAATATCTGGTACAAATACAAAGTAAAATAATGTTGATGAAAATTGCTGTAGACCGCGCCCTTAAAGAAATTGATGTTGAACGTTTACCAAAATATCTCACTCACTCAATCAACGATAATATCTTAACTACTCATTACCATTTGATGGGACTTTTTTGCAGCGTAGATAATTTTAATGGCCGTCTGTGTATACAGTACTAATTAAAGCCACGGGTCCATGTTTATGCTATTTTAGTAAGCTTTATTTTTCTAAATCCTGAAAGGGAGCAAATATTGCAAAACCGTTCCATAAAAATGTTGAAAATCGTTTGTTCTATGTAGCCTATTTTTTAATGTAAGTTTTTTTGCAATTCAGAAAATTTATTGAATTTAGGTAAATTAAATAAAATCGATAACTGTCATAAATTATAGAAACTTACGTTTTAAAAAAGTAGGCTACAGAGAACAGACAATTTCAAGTATTTCTATGTAACGATTTTGTGAAATCTGCTCCCTTTCAGGATTTTAAATATTAAACTCGCAAAAACAGCATAAATAGGAAACCGTGGACTTAAAGAGTAAGCTTTGTTATCCACTAAATAATTAAATAGACACTTTAGAGAAAAACGGTTTAAAACCACAAAATCAATAAAAACGGAAAACTTTAATTCTCACAATTACCAACATTATAATATCCTGAGCTCTATAGTAACCGAATTACAGAAGTACTCGAGTTTGCATATGAAAAAAATTTTAGCATCCATAAACCTCTACAGGAGAGGTCTTCCAAAATTAAAATAAGTTTCGAATAATGATCTTCGTTTTCTAAGTTTTACGTTTATAGAGCTGTGAATGTTATTATGTTGATAAATGTAAAAATAACAGTTTTACAATTTTATATCTTTTGTTATTTTGACACCTTATTTTCTTAAAAGCTTTTTTATAATTTTTACTTGAAAACAAATCACGCTACTGACTAGTGTTGTAAACGAGACCTTTAATAACATAAATATTCGGCAAAATAAGTCGCGTCAAATGATGCAGTATTTCAAATTTTATCCTCAATTGAGATTTTTAGAGATTAGCTTAACATCTACCATTCCACTCCCTCCTTCTCATTACACTAAAAAGAATTAATAACAATTATAGTTTTATAAAATTACTTAAAAATTATTTTCAAAAAATATTTTCATACAGTCATCCCTTCTCCAGAATCACCCCCGCGCGTTCCTCGAACTGAATCTAGGCCAGCATTTACTCAATAAATTCGTGAACTGTTTCTCCAAACCACCAGCTTCTAGAACTGTTTCAACTTGTAATTCCAGTACTAGTACAAACAACATATTGTGGATTAAAACTTTCTTTGTATATTTGTTGTACGAAAACTTCGTCTCCCACAGAACATCTAACGCGCTCGAAATGATATGAAAATTTGTTACTTATAATTCGTCTGACGCATAGCCCTTTCTTGAAGATTATTGATGAATTTTAAAACTGTTTAATAAGTAGATAAGTGTGCCCTTATTCAAATGTATAGGCCTATTATAAAGTTTTCTAGGAACCAACATTTTTTATTTCTAAGTTTTGCCAGCATTTCAATAACATATTCGTAACGAACGTTAAACACAATGTGTAACCCGTATTTCAAAATTTGGCACCTTTTGTAACCATATTTTTAGCCATAGTATAAACGTTTTGCTCGGAAATAGAAATCAGCGTAGAGTATATTGTACAATAAATTTATCCACAGTATAACATCGTGTACATTACCCACCGCTATCCTTAGTTATAAATTTAATCTGCTTTATAAACCAGACTCGACGTAAATGCCTCGCCCAGAAAATATTTCAAAGCGTGTGACAATATACACAATGTCAGGTAGCTCGCGGGTACGGTACAAATTACTCGTAGGTAAATGTCGCAAGGCTCTTAATTTACGAGAAGAGTTTCATTAAAGGTCCAAAGAGAACAGCGAAGTTGAAGAAAAGGGTAAGGTAATTTGTAGATAGAGGCTATGCCCAATTAAATCTGTGACCAAATCTACGAAGAAAACACTCTTGGTGAAAAGTCATCAGGCCCTTGGTTTACGTGAAATGTGACGTAGTAGTGCTAATAACCTAACCTACATTCCCGCATAACTGGTATGCTAGATCTATCTAGTAAACAAAGAGCCTGGTGGATTTTTGACATAGAGTATTTTCTGCTTAGTTTTGGTCTGTCATTAGCGTGGTGCAGTTAGTATCCGCGAACAACGTGACGTGCTTTATAACCTATGTCTTCCACTGAATATAATCAGACCAGGGTTATTGTTCACATCTGTCATAAGCAAGGACCTTACATCTATATGGGACGTTACCATGAATCGAGTTATGTGCAGTTCACAGTTTCCACTGATCAGCTGCACGCTGTCTCTCGTGACTTGGGATAGTCAGCTACACTGGCTGGCTCAAATGGCGTGACAGTGAGGCGACACTAGGCATAAGGCGTCTTCGAAGCTCGCGTGTTGGAATAGGGTAGGTTATCACAGCCACGTGACCAGATGTTGCCGATCACCAAGGCCTTGCTTGATGAATCAAAGGTAATTCTGTTCATAAAGTTTTAAGATGGCGGGAACGTAAAAAATCATAAAACATTTTATTCCTGTTAAATATTTAGCTAAATCATTCGTCCGCAGCATATTATTTACAGCTTATATTATTTATATTACGTATATATCTATCTTTCATGTTAGTTTATTTGATGTTTTGAATACAGCGCATCCTGATTCACTTCATCGTGATTTTGGTTATGCGTATAGTTTACATTTATTTATTTATTTATGCTCGAGATGGCGATTTTCATCTGCTAACCATCTCTTACACTGGTCGAGAACAGAGTTAGGAAGGAGTTAATTGATAAGTCGTCAGGCGAACATTCGATCACAAGTAAACTTCACTCGGTTATACGTTCCGATCACCTTAATCATAAATTTTGGGTTAGCCCGTAAGCTTTCGAAAACGCTTTTAATCTACGTTTGCTAGGTGGAAATATTGTGAATTATATATGCGAAGACAGAAAATTACTTTTACAAACTTATTTGCCACAAAAATTTTAAAATTATTAGGGTTATTTAGATTGACTTGCTAATGGGCGCAGATACAGTACCCAGCGATCAATATAAAGCGCAGATAGCAAAGTATTAATTTTAATTTGTCTCAGTGTGATTCTTATGGTGGTAAATTTGGTAATACCTTCGTACGGTATTTGTTTTTCCTCATTGCATCCCATATAGAAGAAGTTTCCTAATACCAACGACCACCTAACACTACAGTACAGTCTCTTTCTATTCTTTAATGCTAAATATCTACATGTTAAATGCTGACCAAATTATCTTCATGTAATTTGTCTATTTTTACGTATTCTGTAGTTTATACCTGCTCCTGCCATATTCGAACATATATTTTGCCAGCCAGAAAGTCCTCCATATTGTCAAAAATAATAAAATTATTTCTGCTTATGCGTGACAGCGTGCATTCTCTTTCGAGTGATGTACAAATTTACGTTAAGTAATCTATAACGAGTCTCTGATTTCACATGTTCCTTTTGTTGATGGTTATCACACAAAAATATCACAACATGCCATAAAAATACCTAACTTTTGTATTAAAGTAAAGACGTTCCAATCACCATGCATTTTATAGCACGATGGCAGTATATGCAATACTGATAGCTTATAAAGGAAACTAGTCGAATTTAATGTGTTGGTTAAGAAATAGTCACAGAAACATATTTATGTAGCGCTAAGCGATGATAGAGTAAGAGACGAAATAGTGCAGCGACTAAAGATTGTAACAATTTTATTATACGTACAAGGACCTGCAGGGTAGATTCTTGGCCGTTGTTGCATCCGACTGTAAATAATAATCTGAGAAGTCCTCAAGCGTGGAGTAAGTATTTAAATAAATATTTGCTTTTGTTCTGTTTGTCTAGTAAAATTCAGTTTACTTATACGTAATTTATGTACAAAATGTTAATCATAGTTTAATGTTGGAAGTTTTTAATAATCAGTAACGTATTATTAACATTAATAAAGACAGTTAAATTAGAAGAAAATTGTACAAGTTGTATCTACTTGAGTTAAAACTTGACATATTGGCTAATATTCACTGCAACATTATAATGATGCCATTACACTTTCGCGTAATTCAGACACAACCAAAGCAATGAAATACTCTAACTCAGTAAGTACTCACCAAATTCGTAAACCACAATACAAGTAGCATTCATTGGCCTTTACCTTCAAACTATCTACAAATAAAGTTATTTAGTCTATTCTTCAAATATCTTTAGAAAATGTTAACTACAAAAAACTGCTCGTCAGTTCATAGCCCTAAAATTGGAACCGTGATTTTCTCACCATACGTAGCAGCCTGACCCTTATCGCTCCCCTATCTGCGCACGTCGAATATAGAAAATTACGTTCGATTCATAGCTGGTTACACACATACTTTCTGTTTGCATCTACTGCATCATTGGATCTGGGTGGTTTAGGACGTGTGTATTGTGTATGTACTTATTTTCATGAAAGCACAATCAGACTTTTGTTGAACCTTCTATTCGAGCTCAGGCTCTCTCTCTCTATTTTTTTTCTCCCTCCCTCCCTTAACTTTTTCTGTTTGAATACGGCTTGAAGTTATGAACAGCTTCTTTTTCAAGAAACCTTGTGCGTCGTGTCGTCGAAGACAGCCTGTTGTTTTTGTCAGTGTTAATCTGACTGCTTCAGGGCGTTCGCGTGGATTTAATACTTTAGTTAGTTTTACAAACTTTACTTATGTCTACATTTTCGACATGTGAAAATTTTTTAACTCTCATAGTCTTCCCTGAGTGGCATGTCAAAGTCAAGATTTTCAAGGTACAGGAACATGCAAATAACAAAAACAAGCTGACTTACTCGAATGAAATAATTTATACTGAAATTAGATAGTAAGGGCCATGTGCTTAAATATTTAAGACCACACAATAATATTCCTTTGTATAGCCTATCTTAAAAAATCTGAAAATAACCACAAATGTCTTTATTTAAGGCAAATAAAAAAATACAATGAGAGGTTGTTGTGTATTTTTTAATCCGTTAGCACATAGCCAGTAATATCTAATTTCAGTGTAAATTATTTCAATCGAGTAAGACAGTTGGTTTTTGTTATTTGTATGTATCCGTAACTTGCAAATAATTGATTTTGACGTGCCGCAATGGGAAGACTCTGAGAAATAAAAAATTTTCACAAGTAGAAAACGTAGCCGCAAGTAAAAATCTATAAAACTGCAACTATATCGAGCAGATATAAAATGATGCATTTTAACCATGTGAACCCCCTTAATATGTATTTGCATATTATCTAGACTTCGTGTTCGTTTATTTTCTCGCAGTTGTTTCACTCTGAATTTCTTGTAGGTCTTCTTTACACATTGCCCAAAATCTCAATACATTAGGAAATATTTTGTTGCAATGGTTTTGCTATAACGTTCTTGTTTCATTTTAAGATGTACAAGCGTTTGTTACTTGTTTATGGCAGTCGTATCTATTTAATTAATACTATTCTTAATATTTTTATTTAATATTAAATTCTAGAATGTATAAAATCAATAGTGGAGTGTTGTGTGACCTGATGAATTTTGAAGAGTATCACTTACTACTACTACCTAAAGAACTTGAAGTATATACAGAACTATTACAAATGATTAATCGGGTTGAAAAAAAAACGTTAATTCACGAAACACTTAACATAAAGTTTTGAGTCATACAAAACAATCAGAAATAGCCATAGATTTTTCAACAAATGTACATAATTATTCAATGTGGGATCCTCTCGTCACACAACCCACATCGAATCGGAAGCCGAGTTACTTCATAAACTTTGCAGCATGTCCCTGTCGATGGCCATGACGGCTGGAGTAAAGCTGTTTTGGAGCTCATGTAGTCTTGTTGGCAATGGTGGTACGTAAATAGTGTTTTCATGTACTCCCCCCCCCCCAACAAAGAAGAGTAAGAAGAAATCACACAGTGTAAGGTCGGGATATTGGTACCACCATCTGTAAAGCATTTAGTCATCCTGACGACAGCGTCCAATCCAGCGACGTGGAAGTTAATTGCTTAGACGGTGACGCTCCTCAATCTTGCTTGAACACGAAGTCAGTCTGATTTGTGCAAATAACTACAACGTCAACCAACATGTTGTCAGTGAGATTGCGCATGTTCTAATAAATTTTGGTGGGTCCCGGAACATGTTGCATATAAAGGGATTTTCAGAAACACATGTTCAGACATTGTGTAGGTTCACATTCCCATTCAAGTGAAACATCTCTTCGTCACTGAACACCAGACGTGTGGCGAATTCGTCTCCCACCATAGGCTCCTGCATGTTATAAATGCTGATCCTAGACAGTTGAAAGGTCTGTAATACCGCATGAAGTTTACAATATAAGCGGGATGCAGTAAAGGAGCAGTCTAAAGGGCGAAGAACTGTTAAGTCCAGTAGTTCATAAAATTCACTTTTTTCAATACCTAAACCTTAGACTTTATGATTCCTCTGACGGCGCAAGCTAATATTTGCGAAATGCCCAAAGCCAACCCGAATGGAGACTTACTTACGTCCTTGGCACATATGTGCTCTTTCTTACACAGCATCCCGTATCCTTGAAACACCGCAGAATGTTCTATTGATCTAGGGATTCTGTGCAGTAATGCCCTCGGAACTCACGCTTCGATATACATCTTGTATGTTTATTAAACACAAACAGCTTTCTGTTGATTTATCACCGTTTTGTTAACTAAGGCAGTGCTGCCACTTGGTGTGATAAAAATAAATTTAGACTAGTGTAAACTTTTTGTGAGGTTTTCTTTTGCTTGGTGGTTAGTAATTGTTTTGAACATAAACCGTTTAAGAAATACAATTTTTTTTTTAACCAAACGACTCATTTGCATTGTAATCCATCTAAAATAAACTTATCGTGTTTGCTGAGTCATACCGATGGTGCAGATGCAAAACCACGAATGTCAACTTTTGGCAGTATTTACATTTTTACACGTTGTTCCTCGGCAATAACAATAATGTCCAATAAATTAGATTTTTTCCCAAAGCACATTTTATTGTATTGATGCAAACTAAAGGGCTGTAAAATTCCTTCCAAGCCAGTAAGATTTCATCTCCAGTTTATCCGCATATCTGAGCTCTTTCCAATTGTGACATACGAGGTTTAACATCTTCACCATCGATACGTCTTCTGAAATTAGAATTTTCCCATTGCCAACAAATACTTCAAATAAAAGACAAGTGGAGTACATTTTATAACGGGCCAAATATATTCGCATACAAATTGCAAGTGAAGAGGTACGTTTTTTCTTAAGACCCAATCTGCGACCACCATGTTTTGCCACGTTATAAAGGCAGTGGGTGAAAATATTTAGTTCGAGTTCCTTCTGGTCCGTTTTGCTTAAATCCAATTCAACTTTGTCTGTATTTGAACATGTGATATTATTTAATAAAAAATGTACCTCTTCAAGGTTGTAAACAGGTAATTGTACTTGTCTACTGTTAACCTTCGGCGAAAGGTCCAGGAATTCTGATATGAATTTATAAACGTGCGATGATATATACCTAATTGTTACTTAGACATTTTGGGTCGTGCTGAGCGGAACTAATTGATTAACATGATCACATATTTAATATGGCAAATGACAGCAATGTATTATATTGTAAATTACACATCTCACAAATATTCCAACTTGGCAAGAACTTGTGTATCAAAATACTCACAAGTTTTATGTTACCACAACTGTAAGAATATTTACTTAATCTTGCATAAAAATTAACAAGTATGTGGTAGCCCCCAAGAATTTTGTTATACGCATACGTGTACAAAACACGGAAACTAGACTACGGGTCGATTGTATGTTTTAAGAAATCTCTATAAGAATACAAGTAATTGAGTAAACTTAAAAATATAGAATAATTAAACATGGGATTAATTATAAAATGATAGCAGCTCTATAAAATTTAACATACATTTAGAGAGACACAAGTGAAACATCAATTATAAGTTGTTATAATTACACTTAAGGACAGCATACGATTTAAAATTTACAAGTGTGCTGCAACCCATGAAATTGGTTACGGTTTATAGTTTAGTTATTGTTTTTGAGAATGTCTGACGTCAGTGCGGGCCTCGTGACCGAAAGTCATGTGAGTAACTTCAGTGAAACTCATCATGTGACGACTTCCAGGAATACGTATGTCAGAGCTCAAAGCGCAGTAAAATCGAACCATATTAGGAGATTTGAACTCCATCAATCCTTATTCCCTCCAGGGGTAGTCCATGATCATGCGATCGGTAGGACCTGTGAGCAGTTTTGAAGTCGGGTTGGAGAGACAGACTCTATCGACGATTATGTGAGACGAACGTGTTACAGGACAGAGGCCCTCATGTACTTGTAGAAAGTAACTGTGTATTACAGGTCAGTGGGCCCGCATTTTGAGCAATGTATTAGACGATGATGTAAAATTATTCATGTAAACACGGCACTAAAGTGCAATAATAAGTGCTGAGCAATCATCGTACCACGTTCGCTGTTGATAATCAGTAACTTTACTCAGGGAGCCACTGTCTTCTGCATATAAGTACTCCCTAATTGGGATACGACAAGTTGCCTAGTGTGATAAAACTTTTAACCCACGATATTCTGGCAATGGGAAGAATATTTCAAACCAAAAATATCCATACATTCAAACAAGTACTAACCTAATAGACTGCCGTTGAAAGCGGTTCTAACCAGTCACTGGAAACAGCAACAACTGAATAGTAAATCAAAAATAAATTCAATCCAGCAGTTAGTTTTGGTGATTCACTGCTGTGATTCCATTAATGCTTTTGATTGCACTTCCTTTGGCACTTTTTAGTTTCCGTTCTAAACAAATGAATGCGTTCTCCTCAATATATTCATGTCTAATTAACCCACTTGCTGCATTAACATCTTAAACGCAACATCATTTTAAGGTTTAAGGTTTCTCGTAAACTTGCCCGGAATGTTTCATCAACTCATGTTAACTTAATCGTAAATTAAATTTTAATACAGCCTTTCAAAGTTAATTGAGATGATATCTGTGTTACATAATCGTGTTTATCGATTACTCATAAATCAACATTTTAATCATAGACTTTTACAGTTGATGAAGTAGATAGTAATCATAAATTATAGAGATTGCTGTTTATACTTTTTAAAATTATTTTATTTAATTGTCAGTTTCAGGTTTGTTGTTACATAAATTATAAGCTATAGACAACCAATCAGAAATAATATCGCCGGCTAATTTAATTTACTGCATGCCTATTTTAATTGTCAGGTATTATTTAATTTCCAAGCCTATTTGTTTGTATTCCCGTCGTTGTTGTAAATACAACCGAATTTTTCTACTGCTGAGATTATAAACTTCTAGACTTAACAAGCACATAATTTTTCAACTATTAACGTCACTAAAGCACCAAGATTTTTTTCATATTAGTACTCGCTCTCTGTACTCGACATAGACTTAAAGAACTGCTTAAGTTGTTTATGTACGCTAATAAATGTAGTATTCATGTCGTTTTGTGAAAATTTTTAAAATTTCCTTCACAAGTCTGTGTAACAGATCGTAGTGTTAAATTACAATCATGCTCTCTGTACAATTTTTCTCTCATATTGGCTATAAAGTTTAAGCATTGTTACGCTTGATGTAAAAGTAACATATTTTTTGTTAAAGTAAGGGAATCCTATGGTGATATACATTCAACCGAAATCTTACGAAGGGAGAAATGTTTTATGACAGTATAAATCTATGTTTCACTAATTTGTAATAATTTATTTACCTAAGGAATGGAGTGAAAATTTAATTAATTCGGGAAGAAAGCATTTATCAATAACTACCATGACGGTGGAGTAGCAGTATATGCTAGAAATGACGTTGAATGCAAAATAGTTCTTTCGTTTCCCTCAGAACCGGTACTAAAGCCAGAATGTATTTTTGTGGAACTGACATTGCCAGAAACGAAGCTACTCGTTGCAGTGATGTATCGGCCCCCAAGATTAGGTGAGTGGTCGGATTTCGAAGATACATGTTCTCAGCGTGTATCTAATTATGCCCATTGTGTTGATATAGGAGACTTTAACACAAATTTGTGACGTGAAAACAACGGAGTTTGAGTCTTATTGCATATGTTCATCGATTTAAACATGTCGCTGTGTCTGTCCGCCGTTCGATGCTACCCATTTTAGAACAGACTAACAAACCTGGATTGATATCATGTTCACATCACACCCAGAGCTAGTTGCAACCCATAGACAGTTCACCATGCCTGGGATCTCACACCATGGCTTAATATACCTTTCAACGTCATTGCAGCTCCCAAAATACAAGCCAAAGATTATAACTTACAGTACTTACAAAAATATTGACATCCACAAATTGCAACATGATGCTGCGCTATTGCCCTGGGACGATGGGTTGAATGCAACCACAGTGGTTGATAAGGTAATTATTTTAAACCAAATGTTAACATTATTTTTTTATATTTCAGTCCCTGTTAAGAGAAGTCGTGTAACAAAACCACTGGATTTGTTTATATGGACATACTCCATTGCGAAATAAATGACTGTCACAAGAAAACCAAAAGTAAAAATAAGACAAGAAAACATAAAAAGCAGAGTATGCTTTAGTCATCAGGATACATACACAACATGAAATTCCAAAACTGGAATATGGTCAGATAAAACAAGGAACAAACAGAAAATAAAAGAAATAACAAAAATATAAAAACCTAAGTTGACATGCGACACAACGATAAGACGAAACAAAAACACAAACAGAATTACAGCAAACGACACAACGATGAGACTAAACAAAACACAAAGGTGTCGGACACAAACAGAAAAAAACAACAAACAGCACAAACCCATGGTTTTTCCAGTCTCCTCATCAGTCGCACTCGTGTTCCGGAACCCTGTGTGTCTACCTGATGACGGGAACAGATTCCAGTTCCCGAAACGTCGTTCATACTGGCTGTTTGGAAAACTACTGTGTTTTATTTCGTCTCATCGTTTGTGCTGTTTGTTGTTTTTTCTGTTTGTGTCCGACACCTTTGTGTTTTGTTTAGTCTCATCGTTGTTTTGTTGTATTTCTGTTTGTGTTTTTGTTTCGTCTCATCGTTGTGTCGCATGTCAACTTAGGTTTTATATATTTTTGTTACTTCTTTTATTTTCTGTTTGTTCCTTGTTTTATCTGACCAGATTCCAGTTTTGGAATTTCATGTTGTGTATGTATCCTGATGACTAAAGCATACTCTGCTTTTTATGTTTTCTTGTCTTATTTTTACTTTTGGTTTTCTTGTGACTGTCATTTATTTCGCAATGGAGTATGTCCATACAAACAAATCCAGTCACCACTGAGCCTTTTGTTGAAGAATGACATTAAAAAATTATTGAAATTACGTAATGAATTCTATTATATATTTAAACGCAACCTTTGAAATGCGTGTCCAACAACTGACAGCTTGAGGCGCACAGGAAGTTACGAAATAAATACACACAGGCGGTGAAGAAAGCTAAAATGTAATACTAGCTTAACGTGATTGGTGCCTGCAAGTCCCCACGGTTGTTATGGTAAACATTTATTCAATTACGAATCAGAAATTCTGAACTATCAGAAAGTTTACGGATATACATATCCTCGGACACTTTCACAGTCAATTAGTGATACTACAGTCAGTTAGGGTAACTTTGTACCATTTTGGGGTAACATTGTACCACGAATTTTCTGTTATTTTTGGTCTTGAACCTTTACGTAGACTTCATTATTAGCAAATGTATTCATCAGGAACACAACCGTATTCATAAATTCTTTTATGTGTAATTTTAAATTAAACTAGACTGGTGGTACAAAGATGCCCTGACCGGTACAAAGTTACCCCAAATTACTGTAACCAAACAGGAGAAATTAATCATGTCATTTCTTCAGAAAAAAGACGCCGATTGTGATCAGTTCGGGTTTTGTTGTTCTACCAGAAGATTTATATAAATCAGTAATGTGAATCAAGTCTCATGACAAAGGAATGGCGAAATAAATATAAGCCTTGTACAAAAACAAGTCGCTCTCATAAATCTCCCTGCTCTCGCGGACATTTTTAAAAGCTCATTATGTAAACATACTTTTCCATCTATCTGGAAACGCGAAATAATAAAATCACAGCGCAAGTATTCAGAATTAGGTCATTTCTGGCAAATAAGCATTTTACATTCGCTCTCCAAGGTGTTAGACTATTTGGTACACAAACAAATTTACTCACACATAAACAATAAAAAACTTCTGAATGCTTTTCAGTCAGAGTTTCGCCAGTACCACAGCACATGCACCGCATTGGTAAATATTGTGGACGATATACGTATGGCGATTAATAAACGCCATGCAACAATATTAGCTCTACTTGACTTCAGTAAAGCTTTCAATTCAGTAAACCACAGAATATTGCTGCGCAAACTAAGTTCGTTATTTTATTTCTCAAAAGCCACTATAAAATGAATGCAGTAATATCTTCATTTTCTTAGGCAGTGTGTTATAACTGATGGTAAACAATCCGCGTGGTGTAATATTGATTGATTGGTGCCGCAAGGGTCGGTTCTCAAACCAATAATGTTTTCTATTTTTATTAATGTTCTCCCCACTGTCTTAAACAACTGCAATCATCACTTGCATGCTGAAGTTCTACAGACATAATTTTTCAGCCCCGTAAATTATATAGCAGGATTAATAGAATCTGTCTACCACGGTCTTCATATAATTTCATGCTGATCTGCTAGAAAATAACTGTGTCTACATACAGCAAAAAAAGCCATGTATTATTTTGGTTTCTAAATTAATTCTCAAGGAATGCCATGCGATTTCCCTACCCTCTGTACAACTCGCGGATTCAACAATACAATTTGACAATAAAGTGATTGACCTTGGTGTCATCATCAATGAAGGTATAACATAGACTGATTATGTAACCAAAATGGGTCGTTCATCGTTATCATTTTTACATACTCTAACAGAAATAAGCACTTATTTCATCACATTGCGAAAGTTACCCTTGCACACTCTCTCTTGTTTCCAGTACTTGATTATTGGGACGTAGTATATTCCGACTTGGTTGAAAACTTATCACCGAAACAACAGCGCATACAAAATGCCTGTGTTCATTTTGTGTTTGGCCTTAAGCCACGAGAACATGTATCCCTGTATTCGGATAAATTTAACTGGATTCGTCTAAACGACGGAGGTTTACATCGCAATCTATAACTCTCCCCTATAAAATGCTTTCTTCGCAAGACGCCGCCATTGAATAATTAACAAGCAGGCTGGAGACTTTAGGAAACAATCAGCAATTCAACACGAGGTCTAAATAATCTCAACAGCTTACCATACCTACCCACAAATCTCATATATTTTCAAGGTCATTACCGTCTCTGTTGCACGAGCTTGGTAAAGTTTACCAGCCAATTCGCGGAGCTCGCCAACATTCCCGGCTTTTGAACGTAGTGCGCACAAATATTTACGTCTGTCAAGATGGGTCATGAAAACAAAAGCAAATTTTAATTTTAGGTCATAGGCCTATGTTTCGAGTTAGTAATTCATGCATGGATATCTTTAAAATCGTGTGAATATTATTTTCTAGATTATGCAGTTACTGTTCTTCTCTTAACTTAAACATTGTCTGAGGAAGCCTAGTGTTGTTTGGCCATTATTTTAAACTTAGAACTATATTGTTTACATTCAGTGTTCTTCTATATTGTTTCACGTTAGTGATGTTTTGTATTGTTAGCAATACATTACTAGATGTAACGTTGTTGCATTTGGTGTTTTCACGTTTGTAGTTTTTTTTTTGTTGTAATTATCAAGTTTAAATGTAACATGATGCGGTTTGAGGATGGTTAAATGTAAGAGAAGGCAAAATGCCTGAACTTTGCAATTCTAAAATACATAAATAATATATAAATATATTTTTATGATTATGCACATTTTATTTTTATTTTATAGTCATATACCTTAAACTGTAGCAGGAGGCTTATTTCAGCCATATTAACGGTGCATATCAGGTTCAAATTAGGAGTGCATCGATGTTCCTGCAGTCCAAGTGCAGACGAACAACGGACATGCCTAGTGTATATTCTCACCTTCTTATCCTCTTATGTTTGAATGAGTGTCCCTATGTGAGCTTCTGAAGTGCTAATCTCTGCTGTCGCGATATTCTAACTTGGGTAATCCGTCTCCCCTTTGTTTTAGTTTTTGCCCTTATTTCAGCACTACGAGTGAGGGAGTGTTCAGGCGAATCACTATTCTAAGGCCTGCCCGTGAGAAGAAAGTAATCACATCATCACAGTTTCAAAGCTAACGAAACACTTTAATGGTAGGTGAATCATATTTTAACAACAAAGGAATACTATTATAGTTCATTTTTATACGTTAAGAAGAATGCAAATTAGCAATTTTAATGTATCTCTGCAGATAGAGTTTCGTACTCTTTGAGACCAAGCTCCTAACATTGGCTAGTTTATTTCCACGAATAAACTGAAATACAAAAACCTTTACACACGCTTGTAATTATTTTCCTGTTACTAAGTCGCCTACAAAGCAGTGCATATGATGCTAACTTACGTGCACGATTGGTTGAATAGCTGTAGGCCCACAAGTGATTAAGTTACTTGCCCACATACGTGCAACCTATCCCACTCCGCAACGTTCTATGCATTTTGCACGCCACACCTTTGAACAAAAATAACTAACGATGTATAAAAATGGCATCACCTGTAAGAACTTTGAACTGACTTATAGTGAGTTTTTTTATTTATGTAGGCTCAAATACCTTGGAAGAATAGCGCGTACGAGAGAGGTATGACAGAAAGAACATTTTCTATAAAGTGTTGCTAGACGGATAAATAATATTCTTTTTGTATTTCCCAAGTTTGTAAATATTTTTAAGATGTCCTCCATCGTAACACGTTTGCGGACATTAGTTACAGGGATTTTGTATTAAAATTTGTTCACGTAAACAAATCCTGGTATTTATTCACTGGATTCCCGACCAGCCGGGACTTAGTCATTTATTTCCACACTAACTATTACCCGCGACTTCGTACGTGTGGTTTTTAATTTAATGCAATAATTTGTTGGGTATTCGGTTCTAGCCCATTCCATGTTTTGCCTTCCCTTTATCCCCTATATGCAATTTGTTTTGTCATAAACCTTCTAGGTCGCACGCTAAACTCAAGAAAGTTTCATCGCATTCAGATGAATGGAGTCAATGGGATCCAACTTTCAGCCTAATCTTGAGAGAAGATACTCCTGACAATTCCAAAGAAGTAAGGGAGTCTTTGGGATATGAGATGACTTGATCTTGCAACAGCGACAGTTGTACAACTTACCGACAACCTAGCTACAATAATTACAGTTGTAAAATCTGCTTGTTAGCTACCAAGTTACCTTTTCTGAAATTTTTCGCTTCATTCGTTTTCCTCATAAGTATTCATGATAAATTGCAGTCTATGTCATTCTCCAGATCCAAGGCTAACTTCATGTCAAATTCCATGTGCAATAGGAACAGACGTTTGGTCGTGAAAATGTAAGAACCAGACATATAGAAAAATGTACTCATAGTAGAAAGAGTTATTTTGAGTAGAAAAGTCATTAAAATATGTAACTTTACCATGTGCCAGAGCCAATCTCCGGTTCGATAGTCACGTTACGGTATACTTGACCTTCTCCAAGGCTACTTCCTGTTACAGTGGGTACAGTTCCAAGGTCATGCTGAGTCAGTCTATGCCGCTCTAACAGGCTCTGTCCACCCTCGCCTTTCACGCTTCAAAGAACCTCTCGTCATGGTTCAGCGGCTACTTTTGCTGAGCTAAGTCGTCGTCACTCAATGAAACACCCGTGAAACGTCAAGCCATGAAACGTCACGCTGTCCTTTGTGACGAAGACACATAAATACAGATGATGCAGTCGTTTGACGGCCAAACAAACACTTCTAAACACTGTTAAGTTACTTCAGGAATAATTGGAGGAAGTGACACTGTACGGGTTTTGTAAAAAAAAAGTGAGCAATTTTGAAGCCTTGCCAGATTTTTTCTTTGCAACCAATTCAAATATTTCCACCCATGTTTAATATCAACACTGAAATGCAAGTATAGAACACACCACGTTTAAAATTTAGCACCTGACATCATAGGCCATAATAGTTTTTTATATTCTTGAAAATAATATCATGGAATGTGTTCAGTTTACCGTGAGCAGCCCATTTTTACGCACATGTAAAGTAAATCATGTACCCACATTATTAAGTTATATAAAACAACTTTCGAAGTAACAACTTTCAAATGGCCTTGACGTAGTGACCAGGCTATGCACCTCTCACTGGGTTCGATTCAATCCCAACTTTTTCGCACGTGGGAAACGTGGAAGACATTGTAGACGGCTGGCGCGTTTTCTCGGAGAAATTCGTTTCCTGCCCTTTGTGTTAAGTCTGTTACCCATTACAGGGGTTTATTCAACGTCATTCGTCAGGAAGTGGCGGATGTCTACTTGCTACTAGTTTGCATGTCTGTCCCTAGGGACGTGACTCTCTGCCTTCTTGTTGACTTCCCATTTGATAATTTGTTTATTTTATTTATTAAGTTGTTAACTAAGTGTCCTACTTGCCCTCGAATAGCATCTCGACCTTGGCGGAGCTGTAAGTTGGAACGGAAATATGGAACCACTATTAGGAGGCCATTCGAGTATTTATGCATATGTGACCTAAGAAATTCCTGGAAAACCAAAATTATAATTGGCAGACTGAGAATCGAACCCTGGTACTCGAGATAATATATAAATACTAGTTGTACCCGGCATGCGTCGAAATGACGCTTAACTAAACTTTTTGGGTGCCCCTTTTGTCCCTGTAGCCAGTTTTGCCCCCTCCGAAGTAAAGGCGCTATACACAGACAATTACACTAGATGATTTTCTTGACGGCTAACATTCTTTATAACCATTTTTTGCAGAAGCCTTCTATGGCACATACACAACAACTTACTAAAGATGCATCACAGTCAGACGAATAAAGCAGGAACGCATACATTAGAGATGGCGATATTTGGTCTGGTACAGAAATTGATGCGTGCAGTGCTATCTTGTGACGAGTTAGAGTAAAATGAATTGCATAAATACATTCTCCATTAAGAAATGCGTGTATGTGCTAGGTTTCATGGTGATCAGTCAGACGGTATTGGAGTTTATCGATCCCATGCGTACATGCATACATATATTCGAACATCCGGTTTTACGTACATAGATTTTAATAGGGCGTGTACCCGACGCCCAAGGTACCACAGGCCCAACTACAGATTTACGACTGGAAAACCTTGTACATTTACTTGCCCTGTTGTATGGCATGAAGTGAGGAACTACAATGGAGATGAACAGGAATGATAACGGCAAGGGAAACAGGATATTCCCGAGAAAACCCGCCAACCAACGGCATCGTCCGGCAAAATTCCCACATGCGAAACCTCGCCGGCGATTAAACCCGGATCGCTTTGGTCGAAAACGATTGCTCTGACCACTCTGCCATGGTCTTTTTACGGTGCTTTGATTCATAATGATTAGAGGTACTCGAATTTCGTTAATGACGAAATCGCGAAATTTTAGTAAAACTTTCGGAACTGCGTTCTATGTTCGTGTACATGAGTTTGCAGCATTTCGTTTTCGCAAAATAACCGACGATGACGCGAAATTGGTTACTAATCTCGATATTCATGATGATTCACGAAATTTCTGCATTTTACGCGATATAAATATTGTCCGTTACACATAAATACGTTTACCGTAAAAAATCAGTAACAAATTGTAAAACACCGTACGGCATGTTGTTCCGAGGTGCACCATAGATAAGTGAACGCAAAGTATGCTGCAATAATCATCGGAAAACTGTGTTGCATGCAGCGCGTTAGTACATATTTCTGCCGAACGTTAAGGTTCTTTGGTATAACCACGACGCTTACGTTCATCTATGCTAGTAAAAAAACAGTAAAAGGCCATGTTTGGTAAACAACGAAACAATAACAGAGGTTAAAATTTTTTTCGTCACAACTACGTCGGTATCATATAAAGATGTTGGAAAGAAAATCTACGTCCTGTTAAAATAGTTATTTCTGCAATAAAATCAGGTAGCGTTAATGTGAATGAAACTATATAGTTGCGAGATTGTTTGTTTATATATTACTTACTAATTCACAATGCCTAAGATCGTTTCAGTATTCGAACGAGCAAAAGAATATGAACATGAAGGCTTTTACGTTTTCAGTAAAGAAAAACGAATAATGATGAGCAAATTTTGCAATACGGTAGTGGACTGGAAAAGGAAAGATACTTGCGAAAAACATTGCAAACAGCGAGCATCTCATTTATCAAACAAAGTTCGAAGTCAAGCATCACCATCGGGTTCTGGAGTTAAGAGACAGGTGACACTCGAAGAAAATCTTGTCCTTCATAAACGTGCAAAAGAAACTAAAGTCATATTTGCTACTGACACAGTGATTGCATTTGTTTCGGCGAATATACCCCTCGAGAAGCTAGATCACTCAGCAATGCGGAAATGGTTAAATGAATACATAAAAGGTAAGTCAAATAATTACTGTATGTTAAGTTGGGGAAGTGGCTGGGAAAATTGTAACTTAGCAAAATGAAAGTAAATATTAATATAAAATTAATTTTAAATACAAAATAAGTTTGAGACAGTCTAAAATATCATTAACGTACCTTGGACAAGATTCATTACATCATTACCTTTTATTATTTTCAAAATTTATATAGGGGCCTATGTTATTGATAAATTCAGTTAAACATTATAGTTAGGTCTAGCCTAATGTACTTACGTCTTACTGTAAAACCACATAAACTGTCTGGTTAAGAAATGTATATGTTTTCATTGGGCAAATTCATTTTACATGAAATGTTGAGGAAAGGTGCATTTGATAGTTGCAGTAATAGTAAAGTGTATGTTAAGTTAAAAATAAGACACTTTATAATGTTTTACTGCAATAAAATTAGCTTGAAAATATGCATGAAATTAAGTTTTTGAGTTCATGTAAATTAAACTCTATTTTTATTGCAGGAACTGGTGACTTACCAAATGCAAACACACTGCGATCTTCGTACATGCAGGTGTTGAAAAAGGAAGAAAAAGCAAAAATACAAGAAATTGTACAAGATCAGCCCATTGTGATTCTATGCGACGGAACCACAAATCGCAAAGGAGAACGTGTTTTTGTGGTAATCTTCAGAATTCTTTTGTCAAGTGGTGAACGCAAAATGCTTGTAGCAGGTGTTAAAGTTTTGCCTAATGCAAATTCAACAGAATGTTCGAGGGCTGTTGTGGACATACTGTCGAAGTACGGCATTAAATATGAAAACGTGTTTGCTTTCATTTCAGATGCTGCCAGATACATGGGTAAATGTGCGGAACTGATAAAAGTACTTGTCTCGGACAATCTTTTGCACATTCAGTGCTGGGCGCACAAGTTGAACCTAGTTGGAAATATCTGATCCAATGAGCTTGTCGCCTTGAACGAGTGTGTAGTGAAAACCAAGATGGTGTTTCTTAATACGCGGAAGAGGAAACATCACTACCTTCAGCATCTACGAGAGTCCAAAGTCAACGCAAAACTTTTTCCTTCTCCAGTAGCAACACGCTGGAATTCTTGGTTCCATGCTGTTGAATACTTAGATGAGTATTTGACTCTTTTGGTCACATTTTTCAAAAAAAGAAGATTCTGACTGCAGTGCTGCTGCTGTGGAATATTTCAAGCAACTTGAAGACGATGACATAGCAGTGCTGAAATGTCAGGCCAAATTTGTGGTAGAACACTGCATGCAATCTGTCGACTTGCTGAAGAGTTCGGAAGACTCTTCTTATCCTTTCGCTCATAAACTGAATTCCAAGTTACTGGATTTGAAGACTGGCTTCAAACTTAAAAGTGATCGGATTTTTGGAACAGAAACATCAACCATGCTGGCAAATTCTGCTTGCCTAAAAGCATCTACTGCTGCTAAACTTGCTGCAACCGGCCAGAAGTGTTTTCTAAAGCTCTCGGCACTGATAGGGAGTGATCCTGCAAAGTCAGTTTTGAAAATGTGGGAAAATTATTTGATCCAAGAGCGATCATTGCTGAAGGCGTTGAAGTTGATGCTTTTGACGTAGAGACGAGGACAAAATCACTTCCATTTCTTTCAACATTGCCAACGCGTCAGTTTCTTGAAGGGTACGTCACAAGAAGACAAGCCGTCATTAATGTACTTCAGATTTCGCTCTCCTTGAAAAATGATTTCCAAGAATATTCATCTTGTGCACTCAAGTATCTGTGGATTCCGGCAGCTAACGTTGACAGTGAGAGAGCGTTCTCCCAGTACAACAACATCATGACTGACAAACGTACAGCGTTAAAAGCAGACAATGTTGAAATTATTCTTGGAATGTGTTTCGGTGCAGTTTAAATTAGAAAGGAAACAAAACAGTTTTTGTTAAGTAGCAACAACTTTCAGAAAAGCAATTCAGGATAGACCACACAACTCAATAAGGTAACATTTATAAAATAGAAAGAAACTGGACGTTTTTTTTTCTCTTTTATGAATGCTTCCTTGTTTTGTGTGGTGTATTCCGAATTGCTGTCCTAAAAGTTGTTGATACTTTATTTGCTCGTTAGACATTTCCATCATTTAAAAAATCTTTGAATTTTAAAACTGTTTTTTGAAGAGACTTATTTTTCTTAAATTCTAATTATTTTTAAAATGTTAAAAAGTAATATGACAACAATGTTTACTCATGTTCATTTTCTGCTGTATAATTTAGAGTTCAGGGCATGTAAGAAAAAAATGTTCAATGAATGTTAAGAAAAGCTTTGGTCAGTGTGCACCATCATAACCATAAAACAATGTTATTTCTATTTAAACATGCTATAAGTGATTAGTGATTACAGTGAAGAAAAATATTATAATCTTAAGTATAAAAGCAGTCATTTCACGAAAAAAAAAAAAAAGTGTTTTTTTACCGAAGTGTAACACCGAAATGAATTTTTTACCGAAATATGGCATTGAAATCTTGGTATTTATTTACCGAAATCCAGCAATTTTATTTACCATTTTTCATGGGCTCTAATAATGATACAGGACGTGAATATTTAGACGTATTGTTGTTAGCATAATGTAATTCATCCCATATGAAAGTTAAATACATATATGTGCATTTATTCTATTTACTAACACCATCTACAAATGCTGCGAAATCATATTTTGTTTTATAATTGAAACTATTAGTTACATTTTTAAAATTAGAATACCTGAATAACGACAGTATGGATCTCAGGAACCCGGTATCTGAAAATATGAGAGTTCTTTATTAGTACACCGTTGCCAATAAGAGTGGCTTGTGCGTTGATGCTGTAAGGCTAGTAATGAGCTAGCAAGAATCACTCTTAAGGGCGCGGTTCACCTCAGTTCTCAACGTAATTTCTTATTTTATATATGTACCAGATATTTTTTCCTATTTTAGACTTCAATTGTGATTAAATCTTCCTCTTAGGAAATTTGTGTATCTCCCATAGTTTTTTTGCGTAATGAGACGTAAACGTCGAAATTTGCGCTTTAAGGTTTTATGCACGCCACTAAAACCAACTTACATACCAAACCGAAAAAATGCACAGTGAATAACAATGTTTTGGGCCATAATTTTACCTAAATAAAAACAAAAAAAATTAATATGTTTGTATTTAATAAAAAAATCGAATTTTGGAACGAAAATTTCAAAATTTCAACAATTTTTTTAATATACAAAAGTATATTATTTTTATTTTTATACGTGTCAAATCACAGTCTATAACATTGTTATACACTGTGAATTTTTTCGGTTTGGTATGTCGGTTTTAGTGGCGTGCATAAAACCGTAAAGTGCAAATTTTGACGTTTACGACTCATTACGCAAAAACTATGAGATACACAAATTTAGTAAGAGGAAGATTTAATCACTATCTGAATTTAAATAAGAAAAAAATATCTGGTACAAATATAAAAATAAAAAACGACGTTGAAAACTGAGGTGTACCGCGCCCGTAAGGTCTATACACAACTGAATGCGTTAACATTTGACTTAACGTTTCCCTTACTTAAGTATTTTGCCAATACACAATGCAAACGTAAAGTATAAGAAATGATCGTTTAAAAAAATTGAAGATTTTTTATAACAGAAATATTGTGTAGTAAGTCATTATGTTTAAAAAAAACTCTGGCACATTACATTGCGAAATAAGTTCAACTAATACAAATAAATTTCAATATTTGATAATATTTCGCGGAAAAACAGATGCGTCGTCTATTGATGAGATTTAAGTTTTTTTTTTATGAATACATATTTACAAAATTTTCCGAGCTCATCTACAATATACGGTAGGCCTACGTGTAACAATTTTCGCGAAATTCCGGCACTGGAAAGTAAAACAATAGATAGAAATAAACGTTTTTCATTTCAACATACATATCAATTGTTTCTTTGCGAAAGGCCATCTTGACTGTTGAGATTTTAGTCAGCACTCAACATTGAGGTCTTCAGCGACGGTAATAGAAGATATGAGGTGGGTGTGGAGCAGCGCCGGAATAAAGGAGCGGGAGGAACGGGAGATCCCCGAGAAAACCCGCCGACCTGCGGCATCGTCCGGCACGATCCCTACACGAGAAAATACGAGGACCGACCCCACCGGGAAATGAACCCGGATCGCCTTGTTGCGAGGCGAATGGTCTGACCGTTCAGCCACAACGGCCCCTCACATACCAACATTTTTAATTCTGTAATCCCCTTAGGGCATGCTTCTAAGACTCGATCTCGATTGTTATGTTCTGATTACAAAAATAATTCAAAGCATTGATACAATCGCATTTTTTACAGAAACTTGTAGCTATCACGTCTGTGTGTGTCTGTTTATTAATATTTTCCCACGGAGCGAAGTGGCACGACGATTAAACGCTGAACTCGCATTCCTTGGGACCCTGGTTCGATTTTTGAATCCGACCATTCAGATTTCGATTTCCCAACTTGCTCCAAGCTAACGCTTAAGAGTGCGTGGTAGATACATAAACGCTGAAAACATCAATTGAATTCTAGGTTTTTTTCGAAGCCAATGTGGATAAAATACTCAATGGCAATCCTAGATAATGGTATTTGCCAACTTTATGAGTAAATATTTATCCCGAATTACTAATTCGCTACGCGTGATCTCTTGCGCCGAAGTTAAATGCACTAGGTACCGGCGTCAGAGATTGTGCCTCAGATGCTCATAACGCCGGAAACAATTTTGTTTAAAACGTTGTCTTAAACTATTGTCTAGGATAGTTATTGATTAATTTTCGCAAATTGGTCTCAAGAAACCTACAGTTATAGATTAATGCCTTTGGCGTTGAATTATGTACCACGCCCTTTTAAACGATTCCATTAAGTCCACCTCCTACCACACGTTAAGAATGCGTTGCAGCGTGTTCGTAAATACCGTAAAGTGAGGTTACTGTGCACTTCACGGGGTAACTTTGCACCACTCCATTTATTTATTTTTAAACACAAATTTTAAAACACTATTTACAGTAAAGTAATGTTGTTATGACTGCTGTGTAAGATGAAATTTTAATCCCTTTAAGAGGATGCTAACAGTTATTTTAAACGAAAAATTGTGGTGCAATGTTACCCCATAATGCGACAAAGTAACCCCACCTTATGGTACACATTTTCTTACGAAACTATTCCGCGTGTGCTCATTCTGTCAATGTACGAAAAGAAAATAATTTTAAATGACAAAGGAAAGGTAATTTCATAACATCACGTCAATAAGAAAAATCATTTTGGAACCCCTTAAAATGGCTTAAACCAGCTTTTCCAACCAATAATAAATAAAAACCTACCCACGGGATTCATATGAAACTACTCTAGGAACATTCAATGAACTTTGCTTAAATGTTTTCACCAATAAAATGTAGGGTGAGCACTGCAAGTGTCAGTCAGGCGAGTGATATACAATACCACTGCACACTGTTTCAGTGTCTTGCGGTAGAGGTGATACCGCATCTGATGAACCAGTCAACATCGCACTTGGCGCCGCGCCTATCACACAAACACAAGGCCAGTAGGCGGGTGCCTTAACAAAGACCATGGCTGACTCCTTTTCTAGCGCCGGTCCTTGCGTAAAGTTGTGAGTAACCGTATCCAAACACCTCGCTGTCGACGACACAAAAAGATGAATAAAAATAAAAAATTATTCCCACACCGGCTAAACCTGTTAAGTATGCACTCCAAAACACAATTAGTTGCTTAAGTTGATTCTTAGAACATTTTAAATAATAAGTAAATAAAATAAACACACTATATTGGTTCGTGTATTTGTTAAGTAAGTTATATGTTTTGTTGTGTATTAAAATTTAAATTTCTTGTTACTTTGTAAGGTCATCACTCTCTTAATAATTTTTCCTGAATTTTACTTTTCAAAATTATACCCGAGAACCGGTGAGTATGTACTTCTGCTATAGTCGTTGACAAAAAAAACTATACCCTATTCTTGAAGTTACTAATGGTAAATGTGATATTTTTTCCGGTATTTCAATTTTATTACTTTTAAATTGAAAATTCATTTTCCTGAAATTTTTATTGTAGGCTAACAAAACTTTGTCACGTCATAGATCAAATAACGTTATACTATACATTTGTTTTGAGGCTAAATAAATATTGGCAGTATTCATTTTAAGTAGCTAAATAGGCCGTTAGGGTAAATTTTCAATCCGGATTGAAGCTGGAGTAAACTGAGGAATCCAGATTGAGATTTTACTACAAACACTTTGTTGTGGACTGAAGTAGGAGTGAAGCGAAATAATTCACTCCACTTGTTGAGGTGGACTGGAGTGAAGAATCTGGATTGAGATTTTACTTTAAACACAGACTGGACTGAAAAGAAAATGCGCAGGACAAAGTTGTCGCCGTATTGCGTTATGTGTTGTGGGTAGGTTAAAAAATAACAGATAACACATTATATTTTAACAGGAAGCGCTAAATGCAGGTATTTGTAAAGCTAAACGGCTTTTACAAAGCAAACGGAACAAGAAAAGTAGTGCATCTCATGAAGAAAAGCCTTATTTGGAGCAACTCTTATTTTTCGTTCGTCAACTGTTCTCTGCTTCGTACTGTCGCAAATAGATAGCATTATTACGTTTTCAGTCCAGGTCGACTTCAACTTGGCTCTTGTATACAGTTCAATCTGGATTGTAATATTTACCGTAAACACAGTTCGTCAATCCATGTTCGTTACACATTCACTCCGAGTTGACATCACTTCAGATTCAATCTGGATTGAAATTTTACCCTAAATGTAGTAAAAGGGTCGTCTTTGATATACTTAGTAAAACACACAGACACAATTATATACATATACACTAACACATAATAAGCCATATATTTATAATTGTATAATTTGTAGAAACGTTAGTTTAATGAAATTTAATGTAAGCGATAGGATGTAAACAGTTGGTACAATTGGCAACGGTGTGTGTTGGCAGCCCACACTGCAGCCGCACGGTCGTGTCACGACCCCGCGTGGAGCCGGTCTCATTATCGCCAGTATAGAACCTGTACTTAAAAACATTCTCCGCTCACGTCGCTCATCTTTCCATCGTGTAACGCTGCTGCAACCTGCTCAAGGCCGCACATTTGTTTATTTACAAGCCAGTGGTCATCGCTCGAGGCGCCGGGCGAGGTGAAGGGAATCACTTAGTTCTTGTCCCACATGTGCAACAAGGCTAACAGGCGAAGTGACTTATGTAGGGTTCTCCCCTCCCCACCCCCACCACCTTGCTAACCTCTCCGACAGTGAAGAACAAAGAAAAGAAACAAAATAAACAATAAAGCGAACTGGTGTGAAAATTTTCTTACGTATGTTTTTATGAAGTTATCTCTGTATTAGGCACATACTTTATAGACATTATAATACACGATTCATGTTTCACTGCACATGAAAGTCTATACTTGCATGTATTAGCGTCCCTTCCTTATAATGATTTACGTGTTTATGATTGGCAGGATTCACAGTAACAATAAAAAAGAAATGCCTCTTCTTTTAAAAAAATTTTTTTTCCCATATCTGTACGTACTTTTACGATTACAATGTGAGTAATAAACTTGAGAAAGTACATCTTTCTTCGCGCAATCAATTGAAATACCATATTCAAATGGTTTCAGTTAACAAATTTTGATTCCGGAGTGTTGTTTTAATTTATTCTAGTAGCCTAAACAGAATTTTCTTTAGCAGTCGAGTTATTCAGTTACTGAGGAAATTCTACTGAAAATATTATGTTTGCATGTTGAAACTATTGCAAGCCACGGTGGTCGAGTGGCCAGATCACTTGCTTTCACCACGGCGATCCGGATTCGAACCCAGGCGGGGATGTTCCCGGACTTATCTCATGTGGGAACCACAAACATGGCGGAAGTTACCGTCGGCCAGCGGATTTCCTCCAGGTACTTCCTTTACTCCGCCCTTGCATTATGCGATGTAGAAATGTTTTTGTACTTTTACAAAGAAAATCTTTGGAAACCCAGTTGCCAAAGAAATTCCTTGTAAAACTGCAATAGTTGTCCTTGTAATAAAATAATAAGTAGACTATATATTTGTAAAATTACAAGGAATTGCCTTGTACTTTTACTTTCAATAAAGACAACAATAAATCGAAATACTCATTCTTCTTCATAAATAACACTGATCTTATTTATCAAATAACTTTTGAATAAAATACGTGTACATAAAATTATTTTGAAAAAAAAAAAAAATCGGAGGTGTTAACTTTTGAACCCGTATCTCCGCGCTTGTATTCCGTACATCTTACCCCCAGACACTATCATTCCTACACTAGTTTGCCGTATTTTATCTGTACACATTCAATGAACAGTTCAGTAATTCTTCTTTCTTTTAAAGCACGCAATCAATATAAACATAATTTTTATTACAGAAAAATGCTTTCAGAGTTTGTGATTTTTGCGTAAGTAACACTAAACATTTTTCTCAAAAATTCTTTTAACATTATAAACTAATAACTTTACAAGGACAATTTTTCAGCATTTGCAAAAGTTTATACAACTGCAAAGACGTACCTTGTCATATTTTACAAAAATAATTTACAGTACAGGAACTGTCGGTATATATATATATATATATATATATATATATATATATATATATATATATATATATATATATATATATATATATATACAAATAATCCCTTTGTAGTATTACAAAGATTATCTTTGTAACTTTATAAACTAATGATTTCACAAACCAAATCTGTGTACTTTTACAAGGATTTGTAAAAGTACAAAGGCAATTTTTGTAAACTTTACTAATATTTTTAGTGTGTGTTGCTGCTCAGTCCGTTGTGTCTCATTTCTTGTGATCCCTTATTTCACCTCTGGTCCTTCCAGGTTGGGGGTTGGCGATGGGCAGTCACCACATTCCGTTGTCAGATTCATTGTTGAAACGGTGCAAGAATAATCCTTGCAGCGGTGCGCGGTCCCCTGGGTTTAATTACGATGTTTAAATTTACTTTTTGTTCAAACAATTGTTGGAAACGTGTCCTAGACCTATTAAGGGCGCATTGATGGCGATGTTAAAGGTAAGGTAACTGGGCTTAGCGTCTCGTCGACAGGTATAGGTCATTAGAGACGGTGATACAACTTGCTACAATTACAGGAGTCAGGAGAGGAGTCGGCGATGGACTCTGTTAAAGCCCATCATTCGTCTGGAACTATTTCGGGAAACCATGGAAAATCGTCAGGATGGTCCGAGCCGGGGATCTAACCTGGGTCCTCCCAAATGTGAGTCTATCACGTTACCTTTGCGGCACCTCGCTCGCTGGCGATATTAAAGTAATCATTGCATGCTCACCTGTTGTTTCATGTGAAACACGTCATCGGCGTGGAACTTCGGTTTGTCAATTAGAAGTTTAAAAAAAACTTACTAGTTGTAATTTATAAAGAAGGAGATCACCCAAAACATGAACATGGGTAGCACAAGTTTGAAGTTTTGTGACGAGCGGTACCTTTAGTAAGACTAAATATGCAAGAATAACTGTTTTCTACCAGCAACGAACGTTTACCATAAAAGGTAAGAGTACGGGCCAGAGACTGAATGGAAAAAGTAAACAAGCACACGTCCTTGAAGCACCGTGCGAAATGGAACGCGTCCACCAAGATGAGTCAGAGGTCAAGAATGCTAGGAGGGGAATCTTTTAAAATACCTCACTTCATGCAGCAGTTCAGTCCAGTCCAGTTAAGTTGGCGGTACTATCAGGATAGTTCCTGCAACAACCCGTTCTGCAGAATAAACGATACGTTCTGTACAAGAATGATGCTCATTGATCCTTCTACAGAACTGAGTAAACTGTTATAGGAACATTCAACATAGTTCCGACAACCAAACTAGACTGCTGTGACCATTAAGAGAAGTATGTGACCTACAACAATACTTTTATTTCAGTCGGACAAGGTGCAAAGGGACTTGTTCATTTGTAACTTAGTCCGTGGTCACAAACAAATGCAGAACTATTTCACTTATAAACATGTTCATATTTATGTAACGCTTACATAAGCTCCGAACATTCTCCTATCACAGTCTCCTCCCGTTCAAAATAAACTAGTTTCATACATTTATAGTTTCGAATGACATTTCTTCTCTGGCTTCTTCAAGTAACATAACTTTTGGTGAGACATTTTGCACTCGATAAATTACATAAACTTTTATGTATAAAATGTTTGTATACGATGTACACAAATTGCGAAATTGTAGTTATTTGTAGCATAGTGATTAAAATGTCATCAACCCTGAGTGTTGATATTATAAAAATTAAATATTATAATTTCAATGTTTCAATGTTGTTGAAGATATAATTTTCATTTATATTTGATCTAGTCTTGTAACCTTGCAAACATGTGTAGTTTTAAACGTGATCAAACATGGCCGTCAAATGTGCTTAACGAAACATGTTTATGACTTGTAGTGTGAGCGTGGCTTCAGTCTCCCAAAACGATTCCGAGAGAACCAGTTGTCATTTGATTTTTATCAACTTCGATATGTGTTTCCGTAGCAATAGCTTGTCATCATGCAGCAACCGAAGCACAAAATAATTGCAGTATCCTCTGAGACAAACTTAATTATAATGTTTTCTTTTAGTGGTCTCATTAATTTGAAATCATTTCAACAATTCGTAGCCAATAATTAGAGGTACGTCAATTTCGCAAATACATTCCAGGTCAGGTTGAACGTCAAAAATATATACTTCATAATCACGTGTGCGATTAGCTGGCGGCTGTCACGAAACGCATTTGACTACTGCAAGCCAGTAGTAAATAAGGAAATGATTCATAGAACTATCGCTTTTAATGTTGTAAGCCAATGAATAATCGACTGTATCCAGAGCGTGTACAGGACTGAGGGGGCGCCTGAAAAGTATCCATTCAGAATAGCTACTATTCCGGACATTTTCCTCTCAACTTGCTTCTGTGAAATCCTGAATTGTTACTATTCACGAAATAGTACAATACTTATGGTTTTTTTTAAACTTGAAAAGTATCCACTGTGTGAATAGTAACAATTCAGGCTTCTATAGCTACGATATTTCTGTTTAAAGAATCCTGAAAAGTGCCTACAGTGTGAATAGCTACCATTCCAGGTTATACGCTGCTTCGTTACCGCACGAAAAATCCGGAAAAGTATCCACCGTCTGAATTGTAACAATTCAGGCTTCTACAGCTACGATATTTCTGCTTAAAGAATCCTGAAAAGTGCTCACAATGTGAATAGCTACAATTCCTGATTATATACTGCTCTGTTACCGCACGAAAAAAACCGGAAAAGTATCCACTGCCTGAATAGTACCAAATCCGCCATCAAGGAATATTTGGCTATTAAAATCGGGAAAAATGTCCATTATGTGAATAGTAACAATTCTAGTAGCCGTCCACAGAGTGCCTATTTTAAAAATCCTCAATAATGTCCACAGCAGGAATAGTTACCATTCCGGTTATTCATTGCAAATACACATCTGTAAAAATCCTGAAAAGTATCCACTCCCTGAATAGTACCTATTCCGACTTTCGAGGCAAATGCGTGTCTTCAAGAAATCCGGAAAAACGTCCACTTGGAAAGATGCCACAAAATGGCGGCCGGAAGTTGAAAGAATGTGGTTAGTTCTTTCGCTCACCACTAGAGATCAGCTAAGTATCACGCTAAAAACTGAGCCAGGCTAGATTACGAACTTGTAGTTGGTGTTTATTAGACTCAATAGGTGGCGAACGATACACCTTTGCTGTAGAGTCCCTATATAAACCGAATACACTCACTAGGTAATTTTGTAATGCCGTTTTTTACATACACTTGAACTTTTTAAAATAGGAATTTAGGATTAGTTATATTCAACTCTTTAAATCGAAGGTTTTTGGTGCATAATTCAAATATGCTGTATGCATGATGCGAGAAAAAATTTCATATTACATCTTTAATACCTTCCTCATGTTATATCGATAACTTCGCTATTATTTATAAAAACAGTTTTCTACAGTAACACTATTAAACATATTATCGTATAAAAATGTGAACATTAATGATCCCATTACAATTAGTAGTAGTAATAGAGTGTTATCAGTTAAGGTATTTAAAATGTGTTTATTTTATTATATTTCTCACAACTTGATAAAGGGAACCAAAACGAGGCACGTTGTTAAAAAGTTTCAAATCTCTATGGACATAAGATATAAATTGTTGTCCCATTTGACATTTTTGAAACAACTAAACGTATTTGTTTCGTGGGCGTACTGTTCTGTAAACGACAATAATCAAAAGAAGTATTTACACATAGCTTCAAAATGATTTCAGATTACTGCACATAAATTCCCGAGTCAAGAGTTCCATGTAGTTATACTATTTGGTAAAACGACAATATGCGCAATCTAATTAGATGGGAGCACTAGGTACGTCTCCTAAAGCTAAAAAAATATATAAAATCTAAATTATAGAAAACCAAAAAATATATGACACACTTTACATGTTATGTTAAGTGGTTACGAATTTTCATGTTAAGAAGTATACCATGATCACTCGCATTGTGATTGCCATCGGATAATGCCCGCCCACCACTGTCTTTTTCAACAAGCGTCACAAAAATTAGTGAAGCACGTGAATGGATAAACGAGGGCTTCCCCTAAGTAAAAAAAATTAATTTCTTAAAGTGAATAATATTAATATTTCTACTAGTAGAATATTCAATGTTTAGTTTTAATAACTGCTAAAATGCCACAATTTTGCACATTGAATTCAAAGGACCTTCGCACCCCTTGGTTAAAAAGGAGTATTATCTGTTCCTTTATACTATTTCCCTGTTAGCCGCCAAAAATGTTTAAAAATTTCATATTAATATTTAATAACATTTTTTATTCTTACTTTATGTTATTTCATTTAGTTATTTATTTTTCATTTTCGAGGCTTCTGGGTGTGAGCTGCGTCTGTAGATTTCTGTCTTGCGACGTTTCGGCAGTCGTTGCATCTGCCATCATCAGGTCTACAGCCAACCACCTGGAGATGGCAGCTGCAACGATCTGCCAAAACCTCGCAAGACAGAAATCTGCAGACGCAGCTCACACCCAGA